>PVJD01005005.1:0-109214 GCA_004026545.1 Mormoops blainvillei
AATCAAAGTCATTCTAAAAGGTGGGAGGGGATAACTCATTGTAGTTCTGATTTGTATTTTCTTGATGAATAGTAATGTTGAGCATCTTTTCATAAAACTATTGGCTATTTGTATGTCTTCTTTTGAGAAATGTCTATTCAAGTCCTCTGCCTATTTTAAAAATAGGTTTATTTATTTCCTATTGAATTATAGGAGTTCCTTATGTATTTGAGATATTAATCCCTTATAAGATGTATGGTTTGCAAATGTTTTCTGCCATTTTGTAGATTGCCTTTTCATTCTGTTGATTGTTTTCTCTGCAGGAGCTTTTCAGCCTTTAAAGATGGAATGAGTTTTCATCAGTCTTCATAGACATTATTTTGGAACTTTCCAATAAGATTTCTGTTTAATCTAGGCACAATTGGTTTTCTTACTCAAAACACGAAGGCGTCGTATTCTTAGGGAGAATATTGCCGAGAATTTTTAAACGCTCAATCTTTTGCATGTTTGGTACTTCTTTTGATGTCTCAAAGGCTACTTTAATTGAAATTTGGCTTAGTGTGAGGCAGGCGTCAGTTTAATCCAAACCTCGATTCCGTCTCCGGTAGGGACGTGTGTGACAGCTTGCGTGCTGTTTCGGTTTCCTAGCTGGAAGGAACGTCAGGCTCAGGCAGCGCTTGTCACTTGCCTGTGGTCAGCACAGGTGGCGATAGGGTAGGTTTCGTATTTGTAATCCCAGTGCTCTTCGGCTGTCTCCCATGCGACGATAATAAAATGACACTCTTAATTTTTTTATTAGCGCTTCAGAAGCCCCTTCACATACATTATCTTATTTGCTTCTTGTAGCCGCCACGCGAGACAGGCAGGGCAAGGCTCATAATTCCCACTGACAGATGAGGAAATGGGGGATCAGAAGGTTAAGTGGCTCATCACGGACATGCTGCTTCTCTGATGAAAAGCATCACTTTTGTAGAGCGGAGCAAGGCATGGATAAAAGACACCAGCGCAGGAAATAGCGTCCTGGAGTCCTGTCTTTTCCCATCTCCTTGCCTTGTCATTTAAATTCCCTGAAGCCTGTAGCTTTACATGAGAATGAAACACCTAAAACGACACACACCAAGCAGAAATAACAGCTTACCTACCAACCCAGGGGGATAATTTGAAGCCTGAGATAATGAGCAGAGAGCTGGGAAGGCCACGAAGCAGGGGACGGTGACGCAGCGGGAGATAAAAATGCTGAAAATGGAGAGGAAAGGTGACTCTTATTGTGACGAGTATTCATCTCCTTTGTTGGAACACTTCTCTGGGTGTACAACTGACCGCGGACCTACGGCATCTTTAGCGGTGCGGACCGTGGGGGGACACTATCATCCTGGATGTTGTCACACCTTCCCGTGGCTCCTGCCACTTCTCAGAAGGTGTGGAGTGCGTAGGTGCCATGTGGGGAGAGACACTTTGCAAACAGCCTTACGCGTGGCGCCCTGAGGCGCGAGTGATGTGTTCGTGGACTGTAGTGTATCAGGGAGCGAAGGGCCAGAGGGTATCTGGGAAGAGTCCCTGCGGGATGAGGCTCAGCTGCAGGGCGAATCCGGAATCTCAGGGGCTTCCGATCGCCTGTTCACGTAATTTATTCTCTATCGGTAAATTTTGAGCCAAGGCATTGTACATGTTCACTGAAAGCCTTCACTGGTTCCAACTGGGTTTCCCAAAGTACGCGACTTTTGGAAATTCCAAACTGTTTATGGTACATGGTTTATATGTAGTCATAATTGTGTAATCCTGAAGTGATTTGGTGCTTACAATAACTGTGTAGACATTCTAAAGCGTGTGTGGGCCGGTGCCCGGTAGCAAGCGTCTGGAAGCTATTCAGCCTCCACATTCTCCAGCGTGTGTTGGGAGAGCACAGCTCTGGCTGGAGAAGGAATGGCATGAGCGTCTGTTTCAGAGCCTAATTTGCTGAGAGTTTATCGCTGGCATCAAAAACGCTACCTCTCTCAGTTCTCACGCTATCAACGTAATTAGTATTTTTTTAAAAAGATGTTTGATTGAATTCCTTCCAGTAATGCTTTAAGATTAGTCTCCCAGGGCTCTCTTTACTGCTGTTCAATGCCAAGAGCATATTCTTATCTTCGTAATTTTATTTCTGTAAATTTCCTCGCTCATGCCCAGACACACCTTCTTCTCAAATTTATGGGCTACTCTTTTTCACTGTCTCACTCCCTGAAAGAGTAGAGGGCTGATCAAATTACTGTGTAACAGAAAGATATGTGATCTGAAGGCATATTTAACGGCTCTACAGTTGGGCGTGTTTTAGAAGCTTGTATAAATCACTTTCATTGGCCCCCTCCGCATCGCAGATGACAAAATGCAAGGATGCATCGCAAACAGCCCTTTAAACAATGGGACGATTCCAACCATGCCAGGAACAGGCGCACCTCTGTGCTGAGCAATACGAGAAAATGTACTGTTGCTGCCAATTTAAAAATGAAATGAGGTTCTCATAAAAACAAAAAATAAGGCATTCCCATCTTAGGATAGTAAAATATTTTAGATATGTCAGCCTTACTCATAACTGTCATTGAAGTGATACAAACACAAAATAGATGCTTTAAGAAAAATCTGCATGGGGGGTGATGCAGAAGTGAACCCCATTTCAAGGCCACCAACGGCACATCTGACACTTTCTGCATAGTCCCTCCCTTCTCTTCTCTTTATTCCCCTGCAAGCATTGCATCTCTGTGCCGGGCAAGAGCTTACACTGTCACGGGGAATACAGAGATGCAACGCAAGGGGTTTACGAAATGTACCACTAGCTTCCACCCAAAGAGCTATGATTCACATTTTCAAATGTTCGAATTTGAGATTCAGGCAAAAGGTAATCTTATAAGCAAAAGTATTTCTCACTACGTGTGATGTACAAACAATGGAATACATACAGCGTTGTGCTTTAAGGGCTCATTGTTTGTATTATAGCTTTTTCGCATACATATTGTCATAAAATTTTTAGTAGTATAAGATTTTTAATGTCTCTGTTGCATCTTGGTGGGTGAAAATTTAATGGCTGTTTGGCTGGATTTGTTGGAAGATACTGAGCTCATGACTTGGTGAGACTGGCATTCAATGTGCAAGACATACAAGCAAATAACAAAGCAGAGCGATTGCTACAAACCCGTCAAAGTCTTTGGCCTCCATCTGGCTGAGTCGGTCTGGGGCTAGGGCGTCTTGATTATTTTTTTGAAACACAACAACTTGCATTGACATATTTTAAAGCATCTGAGTCAACTTTTCATTTTAAATTAATAGATTTTTTTATTTTTTAGAAAAATTTAGGTTTACAGAAAATTGAGCAGATGGTACAGAGAGCTAAGTTATACTTCCTTTCCCCCTCACTATTTCTCCTTTTATTGACATCTTCCATTAGTGTCCTATATCTGCAACAATCAATGAATTAATATTAATACAGTATTATTAACTAAAGTCCATAACTTACATCTGAGGTCACTCTTTGCGTTGTAAAGTTCAGTGGGTTGTGACAAGCATAACAATGTCATTTAACCGCCACTATGGTATGATACACTTCAGTTTCACTGCATTGACATTTCTCTGCACTCCAGCCATTCATCGCTCCCTCCTGCCCCTAAATGCTTGGCAACCTCTGGTCTTTCGCTGTGTCCACAGTCTTGCCTTTTCCAGGAGGTCATATCATTGAAATCATATAGCAGGTAGTCTTTTCTTATTGCTTTAGCAATATGCCAATACACCTTTTCGTGACTCGATTACTCATTTCTTTTTACCACGGAATCACAGTCCATTGCACGGACATGCCATAGTTATTTATCCATTCACTTTTTGAAGGATGGCCTTGGTCACTCCCATATTTTGGCAATTATGGAGAAAACTTCTATAGGTACTTACACGCAAATTTTCTGTGGACATAAATTTTCAGCTTATTTGGGTCAACACTTAGAAGAGCGATTCCTGACTCGTACTGCAAGACTATGTTTAGTGGTATAAGGAACTGCCTTCCAACTCTCCACTCACGGCTCTTTAAAAGTTCGCCGTGGTTCTTTCCCCTCGTCTCTCCCCCAAGGCTGAGTCTAAAGGGATTCGGCAAAACTGCAGAGACAAAAAGAGAACAAAACAAAGACCTAGCTAGGCTAGATTGGAGATGCACGGCTGCAGGAAGGGCTGTCATCCTTAGAAAGACTCATTCTGGGAGGCGGAATGGCTCCCAGCTGACCGACTTTCCTTTGCGCCTTCAGCCTTCTATTTCTCCCGCTCCACTGAGGCATCTTCCTTGATGTTGTTATTTTTATTTAATTTGTTTGTGTTCTTAATGCGAATGCATTTCTTTTTTCCATTGTATTTTCCTGACTGATGTAGAGGAGTGCGTTGTTCTGGTAAATTAATATTTATCTTCTATCCTGTCATAGTCAAACGTTACATCCAAAATATGTCAGTTTACCCTCTTGTGCTTTGCAGCAGGTAATTATTTGCCTACAAATTATGATAATTATGTTCTTCTTTCCAGTTTGTGTTTCTTATTTTTGTATTTTGCACTGGTTAGATAATCAGATCAATGTTAAATATCAAACAGTCATAACGGGGATTCTGGTTATATTTCTTAGCTTAATCCAAGTGTTTACAGTGTTTAAATGTTAATCATATGGTTGTTGCTTGTTTAAGATCGATTTTATTCATTTCATTGATAAAATATCTTTCAAATTCAAGTTTACAAGGCATTGTTTTTAAAGAATTTTTGAAATTTATCACTTTTTTGTGTCTAAGGAGGCGATCACTATTTTCTCAGCCGTATTATAATCTTCCATTATATCACCTTGTCTCATCTTGTATTAATGCGTTCGCTGGGCTCAGTGGCCGGAGCTTCGTGCACACAGGCCTCCCGGCAGCCGCACTGCTGAGCGCCCGACTTGCCCAGAGTAGACCCAGTGCTGAGCTTGGGACCTGGCACCTTTCCCAGGAAGAGCTGGTGGGTAGGAGTTGATTACATTGGATTCTTTCCATCTCGGAGAGATGACCATTTGTTCTGTCTGGAACATGCAGACATTCTGCATGAGAATCCATCCCCCCCACCCTGCCCTTACGCAAAGCCGTAGCCAGCACCATCCTCCCACACTGCCTCTGATCAGGGGCTCACCCCACTGCAGAGGTGCGCCCAAAGACGCAGGCCCACAGCCTCCCCGTCTCTCCGCATGCCTGCCCCCGCCACCCGACACAGGGGCAGCTGGCCCGGCGGACAAGGGCATGGTCCCTGAAGACCCGGTTGTGCCCTAATTAGCATCAACACTCAGAAAGGAAATGCGTGATTGGAATCAGCATCTGATACATCTGATACAGCGCTGAGTTTTCCAAAGCCAGCCCGCTGGTTCCAGGAAGTGAGGCCGGGTGGGGGTGGCTGGTCCTGTCTACATAATTACCCTTTCGCAGAAGCTGTGCTTTCTTGTCCCTTTAGAAATCTGCTCATTTGGAGGTTTGGGTTCTGAAAGGAAGTATGTCTCTGTCATACAGCGACAAACAGTGGCTTCTTGAATGTGGAAACAAATTGCTACCTGCCATTTTAAACACCACTGAATCTACCACAGATTATCACAGACGTGTGTGTCATGTTCTTTGGCACATTTGAGTGTATGCTCTCTTGTTATGTCTTCGCATTTTATTTTCTTCCACTATCTGTCTCACTCAGAATTTTGTTTCTTATTTTTTCACAACTTTCTCTTTTATTTTCTCTCTAAGGTTTTTCTATTATATCATTCATTATCTGTGTGTTTTTCTTTATTCTTTTTGTCTTATCCTCTGGTTCATATAAGTGGAATTTTTTTTTTTTACTTTCTTTAGTTGCGAATATAATTTGTACAATTTTTTTTTTGTTTTATAACATTTAAGAGTATCCATTTTTCTCAAATTCAGATTTATGTTTACAAAGTGTTGGTTTCGTTACTGCTTTTTAAAATTTTTAGTGAGATTTAAAATTTTCATGATTACTGGTTCTTTCTATTTTTTCTCTTGAAAATTTTGATTATTTACTTCTTTATAAGCTGAGGTTTTTTCTTTTGCTTACTAAGTTTTAAAAAATATGGAAGGATAGTGATTCGGGCACATCATGTATGTTGAAGTGGTTTTCCTCTCAGTCTTCTTTTGATTTTGGATTTTTACCTACATAAATTTTAAGTTATATACTGTTATTTAATTTACTCTTTCCTCATTTTATTTTGCTTGAATTTTTCCCCAAATAATTAATCAATTAATCCAAGTTTGCTTATAGAACAAATATTTCCCCAGTGCTTTGGAGCGTTCTCCTTACCACACGCTGCCATATACCTTCTATTTGTATAAACATGTATGTGTACAATTTTGATTGTCATGGACCTGTTTTTGAATATTTCACGTTTTGTATATCTTCTAGATATCTTAAAGGAAGAGCATTTTTCCAGTTCCAAAATTATCCATAACTGGAATTCAAACGTCTTCCTTTATGGAGAGCTACTGCTATGTCCTCCTGGAGCTCCAACGTGAGTTGACCGAGGGTGGACAGTACGGGCAGGATGGGAAGCTGAGAGCGTGGCACTTCTGTGCAATTATCTGTAGCTTCGGGGTCTTCTCAGGTGCTTTCTCACTCCTGGACGCGGGACTGCTGTGGTTTGTGACGCTTTACCGCCAACGCTGAGCCCTGATGAGCCGCATAGCCGCCTGGTATCCCATACTTCCTGCGTCTCCGCCAGTGGGCAGTGGTAAATGGTTTCTTAAAAGTCAATGAGTGACCTGCCACCGAAGGCGTGGCTTTCTTGCAGCAGCCTGGTGATGTTCATGGAGCTTCTGGTAGCGAGACTGTCAGCGCAGAGAAATCAATGAGGGACCAGGGCCCCGTCGGGCCTGTGGGGCCGTGAGTGTCGACGGGCACAGCTACTTCCTTCATGATCTGGTCCAGATAAAGGCCTTTTTCTCCTCTGGTTTGCACTCAAACCTGGCAAACTTTCAGGTCCCTTAAGAAATGAAACAGAGCAGCACACTAGACTGTGGTCCATACTGCTTCCAAAAATCCAGACAGGCCCAGGAAACACGGGACTGCTTGCTAGTGTTAGGAAGCATGAGGTGTGACATATTTCTTCATTTTGGAAAGAATTTTCTAGCACACTGCAGGCACTGATTCAATTTTACATTCTTAGATTTTGTCAAAGGGAATCTTGCTATATGTATCTCCTTACGTCTTTAAAAAAAAAAAAGATTTTATTTATTTCTTTTTAGACATGGGAAAAGGAGGGTAGAAAGAGAGGGAAACATCAGTGAGTGGTTGCCTCTTGTGTGCCCCCTACTGAGGACATGGCCAGCAGCCCAGGCATGTGCCCTGACTGGGAATCGAACCGGTGACCCTTTGTTCTCAGGCTGGCACTCAATCCACTGAGCTACACCAGCCAGGGCCATATCTCCTTACATCTTTAATCAATCAAGTGCCAATCATGGCTTTAAGAGCCACCCATAACACTGCAGATAGCCCTCGTATATCCTTTTATTTATATATTCTACTATTAATGGTCATTTGTGTTCTTCTTAATTATGGATCATTAAAATGCATCTAAGAACATTATTATATGGTAGATATACGTGGGGTAGTGGGTTTTATTGTCTTGTTCCTCATTTCTGACTATAAAGGGAAAATATTCTATATGTCATAACTGAGTATGGAGTTTGCTACAAATGTTTTGGAAATACCCATTACCTGGGTAAGGAAGGGTCTTTCTATTCCTAGTTTTCTAAGAATTCCTAATCATGAATGGATGTTGAATTACATCAGACACCTTTCTTTCATCTGAGATAGGCATGCTTTGCTCTTCCAGTCTGTGAACGTTGTAGCAGAAACGTGTGGTCACTGTGCGATGGGCTTTGGCTCTTCAGTGTGTTCAACCTCCCCACTGCTAACATCTCCAGTTCTTCTCCCAAAGGCTGTCTTGGAAGTCGCAGAAGGCTCTTCTGCCCACTCACAGGGCAGGCTTAAAGAGGGAAGTGGGCCCTACTCCCCTCTTGCTCCTTCAATCCATGGCTGGTGGGAGTTGGTATTTAAATGTCGCAGGTTCTCCTTTGGTTGGGGATAAGTCTGAGGGGTGTGTTTTATGCCACGTGTTTAGCTTCCTCATGGGATGGAACTCAGGGAGCCCACAGCGACAGCTGGCTTGGCAACACACTCTGCCTTCTCTTCTCTGTCATACTTCCTCCTCCTCTGCGTGTGGTTCTGGAACCTCCCAAATAAATCAATTACTCTCATGGTCTCACTGTTTGCTCTGGGGACTAACAGTTTAAAACCTCTGAGAAACTTGTTGGTTTTTCCAATTTTGCACTCCTGAAAGAAAACATGTTCATTCTATGTGGTGCATGATACACATCGATGGCTCTGTTTTGTTACTATTCTGTAGAGGACTTTTGCACTTACATTCATGAGTTAGGTCAGGCTGTTATAGCCCTTTCTCACTGTCTTCGTCAAGTCTGCTAGCAAGGTGATGCTGGTCTCACGAAAGGAGTTGGAGACGATGCCACATTTTTATTCACCGACTAGTTTGTGAAAGACTGGAATTATTACTTCCTTGGGCATTTCAAGGTAAGCTTGATGCTATCGTGGTCCTACATTTTTTATAGTTTCTTCCCCATCCTGTAGCATGTGTGTGTGTGTGTTATCAAGGCCTCCAGGGTGCCGTTTCCCGCTGCTCTCCAGACCCTGTCAGCTCGATGCCACCGCCAGGTGGCCAGAGGGCCAGGGAAGACTAAACCGTGGGTCAGACTCAGACTCAATGGAGCTTTGAGGCAAGATGGTAGAGGGATGCTTTCATCCCTGCCAGATTTAAAAAAAAAAGCAACTTTTATTTATTTTAATTGCAGCAAAGTAGAAAACGACTGAATTATTAACTGCATGATGGCTTACTCTGATGACTGGCTCCAGTGAGCAGCGATATTTGGATCCGCAGCTACAATTGCCCTTAGCACCCAGTCATTCTACGGCCACACAGACCCAACACGAGCGCTCGGCCTGCTTTCGAGCTGCTGAAGAAAGAGGTGAGCGCTTCATCTGCGACTTTAATAGTCTCACTGATTTGCCACTGTTTTTTATTAGCTACTTGGGTAAAGAGAGACTCGAAGTTCCTTCAGAAACTTATAGTGATTACTTGATGGGGCAGGGGGCCAATGTAGAGGTTTTTGCCCCATTGCTAAACATATACATTTCAGCTGTGTTTTTAGGAGCTGGGGGTGTGACTACAGGTGGGTATAGAGGCCTCCATGGGCCAACAACAGATTTCGATATTACATTAATCACTTGCCCACTGGGCCTTGGACTAATGTGCCCCAGGGACGCAGGGTATGGTGTTAATGCCGGGTCATTGCTGAGTCTCCAAATGTATGTTCCCTTTGGAGGACGCAGAGAGTAGGGTTCTCAGCACGCGCACGGCATGTTATTGCGGGTGCCAGTCATCCCTTCAATGAATCGGACTCTGGGGATAGTTTTAGACAAAGGGTGTGACTTTACGGTGCTGGCTCAAAATTCTGTTTTCAAGAAATGGAGGACCTTCCTTATGAGATCATCACACAAATCAAGGGTGACTTCCGGAAGCGCGTGCATTGGTTTCCTCCCTGGAGATCCCATAGTCCATCAGCTCTTCCTAACTGGGTCAGGTGATTCTGAGGACCTTTCTGGTCACCCCTCCACCCCCCGCCTTTCCTCCAGGAATTAAACATCACCACCTCAATGTCTGCCGATGCTTCCCTGGTGTCTGGAGACGGTCAGGGTGCCCCGCACTGCTCTCCAGGGGCTTCTCAAGGTTTTGAGGAAGGAAATGTCTTCTGGAGGGTGTTGTCATTTGTTAACCAGGGTGGGGCTACTGCAAACATGCAGGGAGGGGGTTCACGTGATGATAAGCAGAAAGTCCAAAGACAGAAACCGAAAACAGAGCCACCTAAGCTACAGGACAGGGGTCCCTCTCCTATCCTAACGCAGGCCGTGCCCCTTTGGTGGAGGACAAGGGAGGCACTCCTCCTCTCCTCGGGTTGCCTCTGACTTCCTCGTTTTAAAAAGCGTTAAGAGTTTAGAACTCAGATTATTGTTTTATATTATATACTGTCATTTAATTATTCTTGCCGTCTGTATTATATTTGGGGATAAAACACAACTGTGATTTTTTTTTTCAAATTTTGGGTCGTAAGGCTAATTTAATGGTTTGGGACAAGTTTTAAAACAAAATAGAAAATATTAGAGTGCATTTCATAGCATGCACAAAATAAGGATGGGTATTGTTTTGTGAAACTTTAGTTACTTTTTGTATACGGTGAAATGCAATAAAATATTCAGTAATTCTTTACGTTGAATATAATCTCTTATGGTAGACAGTTTATATTATGCCTATTTATTTTTAACATTGTATTTGATTTCTGTCTGAATTGAAGTATGTAGGTGAGCATGGCTTTCAAGGAGAGTAGATACTATTTTTCAAGAAGAATAGGTACTATATACTATTTTTCTGTGAGCCTTGACTATCTCGGAATCATTTTGTTTATTTTTTAACAATGAAAATATAATTTAACGAGTATAAAATAATATTTTTCCCATTGTACTTTTCAATCCATCGTCTTTTAGAAAACTCTAAGGTTTTTCGATTTTTCGATCACTCTTTTTTCCCCTTGTTCATGGAGAGCTCTTTCCTCCTCCTTCCATCTTGTTACTCATAATGTTTTACCAAACAAGTGTCTAGGAGGGGAATCGCTTTCCTTTTTCAATGTGGCTGTGCTTTCAGTTTATATGCTCCTGCTGTTATTTCAAACGACATTTGCAAATATTGTAAGTGGCTCAGTCCTGCACCAAACGCAGTCCTGCTAATCTTTCGATCTTTCCTCCTCAAAATTATCAGTTGTAAAGTGGCATTAAAATATGGAGTTAAATCCCCTCATGCCCAATAGACCGGGGCAGCTTCCAGACAGAAGTATAACTTGACCATTTGAAAGGCACCCCATTGTTCCCAAAGGAGTCTTGTTCATAAGCTCTGCGGGAGAGAGCCTGCATCCCCAGCTCAGAAGGGCTCACCCTGGACTCTGCACAGACCGTCCTGTCCTGCTCTCCCTGGTGGCATCTCGTCTGACCTTCCTCATCTGGGCCTTTCTCCTGCCCTTCTTCCCTCACGTACCATGTGCCCGTCCTCGTTCCGGTCGGTGTGCCAGCCTCCCCAGCCTTCACGGTAGGAGTTTTGCCCCAGCCTGGAAGCCTCTCCCTCCAGATCCTCTCCCACTTTGCTACTTGTCATTTCAGTTTTGCTTCAATGTCGCCTCCTCGGAGCATCTCCTGACCTCTTACTGTCACGCTCCTTTCTATCATCCTACTGGGCTCTCTTCTTAGAATTTACTACTGTCTCCTGCTGACTCTTTGTCTCTCCCTCAGTACAGAAAAGGACCTTATCTATTTCGCCCATGAAACTATAAAGTCTATGGCACTTTCTGAATGGTAGACTGCTCCCCTAATTAATGAGAGGTTCTGTCATCAAAATTATTTGGGTTGTACACTTGAGATTATGTGCACACGTATTTTGTAGCCTCATAGTCTTAATTTCAAGATGCAATCATCAGAGTCTATGTATTATTTCAGACAGGTTATATTTCCTTTTGCAATTATTTTTTTCTCACAGAAACTACCCTGTTCTATTTAATATTTTATCTTTTATATAGTATCAATGGTATCTGCATATATTTTGTAAAATATACAAAGTAATTACTTTTAAGCTCTTAGCATCGGTTCCAAAAATTCAACAAACATCATTCCATGTCTGTTATTCCGTGCTGTATATGAGAAATATAAAGACATTTAAAAATGTTTTCTTTGCCTATTTCCCTAAATATGTCTTGTTTCTGAAACTTTAAGGTAAACTAGTTCAAAATTATAATAGTCAGGTCCTTCCAGGTGCTCAAAGACTCTAAGTATTCTTCTGGGCAAGCACATCATAATTTAATCATCCTCAGAATCAATGGCTGTGAAGGGCCATCTCCAAAAAAAACACACACACACAGAAATATGTCTATAGTCCCAGTGGGCTCACGGCCTTGTCAAGTTTACTTATCACTCAGATTAAGAGCTCTGGGTTTAGATGATTTCATTGTCCTACTTCATCCTCAAGTGTTTTCATTGCATTGTTTCATTTGTAAACAATTTGTAAGTCCTTAAGAAAGAACCAAAGAATTTGACTTGAATTCAGGTAAGAAATGTCAACTTTTTTATGATTCCCTCTTTTTTGAAAAACATCCCATAACCTGGGAAATGAAGGTTGAGAAAGTCAGGGAACTTGTCTTTCAATCTTTATTTGTTTCAATAGTCCTGGTTGCATACAAATCGTCCCAGAAGGATGCAATACAAGGTGAAAATGACTAGATCACCTCCTGAATTTGTTGTAACTTCTATTTCAATGTTTAAGGTTCCACATTAACTTTTGAGTCTGGAGCAACAGTGTCCCATGACTTTCTTTGAAGGGGCCGGTGAGCGAGACTCTTGACAGCACACTGACAAAGGTGTCCTATTTTGGGCACTGACACAATGAGTCTAAAGAGTGCATCTCAGGCTAGCACATTCTTTATGACCAGCAAGCATGGCCAACATCACTGACAAAGATACACATGTGTCTTGCCGTAGAACTGACCAATCCCGTGGCCTGAACTTTGCATAAAAGTAAATTACATGGTGGATTTTCTCAGCCTGACTGAATTTGAATCGGTATATGGATTTATGGTTGAATGCATGTGATCTTTAAAGCCCAGACAGACTTAATAAATAATAGTTATCTTACCATTATTTTATGCATTGTTTGTGTTAAACTTTGAAAGAAAATAAATTTCTAAGTTAATAAAATAGTGCAATCAAATCCTTTATTTATTTTTCTCATTAGGCTGAAATAATAAACCAAAATGAACAAGAAAAGTGTCAATAAAAGATTTAGCATGAAACATTAATCGGAAGATAATGTCAAGAATATTATGAAAATACGCACATTGCCTATAATTAAATTGCGGAAAATCAACGCATTTACCTTTGAAAAGCAGAGGTATTCATTGCCTTCAAGCTTCAGGTTAAGACCTTAGGTTGGAAGCTGATGGTCTCCTGGTTTTGTTATGAAAGAAAGTGGAAGGATCTGTCTGGAAGGGAAACTTAGGTCATTTCTGTCTTAACCCGTGTCGATTCCACAGTGACTGTGGAACACATATTTAGTTCTGTCCATCATTCTTTGCCAGGGGAGAGCACAGGTTCTACATAAAATAGTCAGAATTGTCATAAGACCAAAAATAAGAATGGCACATTTAAAATGATAACCCACTTAACTAGTGGACACTGAGCCACTAGTTAAGACTTCTTCGACCAGAAATCTGTCATCTTTTGCATATTCTGTTTAGCCGACAACCAAATATTCATTTTTAATTAGGAGACGTTGAGACGTAATTAGGAGCAAATAACAGAATGACAAAGCCACAAAAAGATGCGTAAAGGTCCAAAGAAGCACACGTTTAGCCACAGCAAGAAGTGCTCATCCATGAATTCGGGGAATCATGGCGGCCTCTTCATCTCCCCACGCTCACCTCCAAGGCAAATTTTCTAGGAGCGACATCGCTCTTTGACAGTGATGATGATGATTATGAAATGGGGACCGTGGTCACAACCCCAGGGTGCACATTCTGTAGAGTCAAGGGACCCTCGAACCTCAACAGACATCGTATATAAAGAAACATAGCAAGTTCCAACAAGCATACACACAACGAAATTAATTCATTTGTCAGGGACCAATACAATTTTGAATATGCATTTTCCAGAAAGAAGCATGGGCCAACAGGGACCACCTGCAGCTGTCAAACCTGTGGAAGTGAAATGATGCATTACAAAATCCACACAATATGTGCATCAAAGGTGAGAAACAAATGCTTTATCAAAAAAAGTTGGCCGATGACCCAACATATAGATATTTATATGCATATATTTATATATATAATGATAAAAATCAGCTTGCATGAAGGTCATAGTCTATCTACTTTGAAGTTATATCACACATACTATAAGCCATTTACAGAATTTGTCAGGTTTGCATATACAGGAATTGCAAAATGAATTAAAGTACATTGAAATATAGAACACTCAAAATGTATTTCTATAAACCTCCCAGGATTGACAGGGATTGGCCGTAATCAGCACTTGCCACCATTGAACAGGAACTACAATCCAGAAAGAGGAGAAAAACCCAAGAAAAAGGAAAAATTAAAAAATTCTTTCTTTTATTATTTCTTAGTTAAAATAACGTTCTCCTTGTTGCCTCGCAGTGTTGACAATTTTGTTCTTCCCCCCAAATGGGTGTTTCATTTCATGATAGTTTATGTTCTATAGTCTTTTGATCTCCGTTTGCTTCCTGCAGACAATGGGTCTTTTTGTAGGAAATCAGTGATATCCGTACTAAATATTTACTATCCCAATGACGTTCAGGCCAACCCCTGAGATGATACTTTAAGTAGCCAGAAGAAAAGGGAAAAAAAATAGATCTTGCTATTAGAAAATGTCCTATCACTTCACACTAATTCTCTTCAAATAAAAGATCAATGATTTGCCCAAGAAAACATCATGAACAAAGCGTGTGAGAGCCTCTTCATTTATGCTTCCGGAAGCAGGCGTTCCTTGTGTAGGTAATTAGACTACAGTGGGTGCAGAGTGGTGCTTGGAGTTTAGGGTCAACTTTGCTGTCCGCTCCGTAGATTTTACAGGCGATTTGCTCTTTGCTTTAAGAAGAGAAAGTGATATTGGAAAAAAGTCAGCACTTTAGATTAAAGCAAAGCACCCTTCACAAAGCCACAAACAAGAAGCAGGACAGAAAGTCCATGGCTTGTAGCTATCCTGGCACCTGCGGAAGAAGTTATAAGATATTCGCTCATCTTGAAGATTTCCAACGCTCCTTATTAGGCTGTTTAAACACATACACATATATATTTAATTAGCTCGCCAGCTTGGCTCTGGTGCTCATGAATGTCCCGGCATGCACTGTAAATAACAACACATACAAAGTATTTCAGTCCCAGGCAACTGGTCGTGCTCGTCTGTTTTCAAACAATGCCTTTCCACAGTGGGGACACAGAGAGGAACAAATCCAGAACAGCTTCCCTCCAGGCTTTCTCTGGGGTCATATCCTACGGTCATGGGTGGTTGTGCCTATATTGGTGGCTACAGTGAAAACACACCCCGCTTTCCGGCGGCTTACACCCCAAACCGAGAGCAGCTGCTTCTCGTGGGCGGGGCATGTGTTTGGGGGTGGGCTCGTTTGGGCATTTGCTTTCCAAGGAAGCTCTTTCTCAATGTTACCCTTGAAATCGGAGGAAAAACGTTAGTGCCATCAAGAACGGACAAGTTTTGAAAGACCTTCGAGACCTTGTAAGGGAGAGAATTCAATTGTGTTTTTGCAATTTTTCTTTATGTATTCTATCTAATAAACTTCTAGTTACAAGTGCCATGTCAAATACCATTATGAGTAAGAAAACAAGAATGTAATTGGGCTCGAAGCATTTTTTTCTTCTTTGAAAAAATGGTTCTTTTTCTTTTTTCTTTTTAATTGGAGAAAGATTAAAAGGGTTTGAGGAGGGGTAAGGGTAGAGAAATTGAACATTTTGAATATTTCAGCTAAATCGTGTGTAGGTCCCCGTTGGCAATTATGATCAGGGTGCAAACAAGCACAATGCTGTCACAGAGTGACTAGGGCAGAGCTGTTGGGGGCTTGGCCCTCCCATGACCGGCTGGCTGCCCCCCTGGGCTGTTTTCTTCTTAGGTCACTTCAGTGTGGTCACCTTTGTTTGCTAGGGGAGTCATATACTAAACACAATATGTCCTCACAGGAACCTAAAACCTAATGGCTGAAGCCCCAGAGATTAGTGACGGGTCTCCCGAGAATGGTCCCTCTTTCAAGCCGCTTGCTAAGGGTCAAAAACATGAAAGTGACACAACAGTCCCTGTGAAACTTCTGAGAGCAAAGATGGTGCAGGGAAACTATATTCAATCTATGCAGAACCGCTAGCATCAGAGTTTTCCAAAGTTAAATATATGTTCTTGTTATCCTTAGAGAACAGATTCTTTGATAGGGATTCAGTTTTTGAAAAAGGAAAAAAACAAAGAGGAATGATTGATCACATGGGGCTTTAAATAGCTAATGGCCCTTGACACAATGTCTGGTATTGAATAAAAGTTTGAAAATGCTGATAGCAACACTACTAAGTAAAACGATTCACTCTTTAGAGAAGACATTTTGTGAAACCATGGTGTCCCTTCTGGCACGGGCATGGCCAACGGGCCCAAATGCACTGGACCTGCGCTTTAGCCTCCCCTTCCTAAAGTGACCAGCCCATCCCAGGAAGTGCCTGAGCCATCGTTCCTGTGAGATAGAAAGGGAGCAACTGCCGTGTTCAACCTGCCTGTTTCCTGTCTGCTATGTCAAGCATGTGCAAGTTAAAGCAAAATTTGCATGAGCAGTGCAATTGCAAAGAGGTCTAATAATACACTGAAAAGAGTATTTTAAGGCTGCGCGAACTTTGAACTGCCCCCTTACAGCCGATATACCACTGTAACACAGTACCCCCCCGTCGCTCCCCCCACACCACATTGTTGATCCACTCTGGACGCATACATTTTCTAGCATATTTTAATTAAATGGCATTTATTCCCGTCAGGCCAATTACAAAGTTTTTCTTTCCTGAACAGTAAATTCTAAAGCAAATCACTGGTTGTCTCTTCTTTTCATAGTTTATTTATGCTTCGAATGGAGAAATACGTACTTTATCTTTGCAATCCCAAAGACTTAGTGAAATCTGAGAATCTAAAATGCTAACATTTGTCCTGCGTAAGTGTAACAAACGTCCGCCACAGTCAATTTCATTCAGAGGCACACTACTCTGAATATAACATCATTCACTATTCTGAATACTCACGTTGTTTATCAAATGTACTATAGTCTGTTCTATAGACAGTTAACATTTTTCCTGGAAAAAGCGGACTCTGGCCACTCGCCGGCTTTATTCTCACTGTTACAGCTGGCACATACTGTTAGTCCTGCTGTGAGCTGAAGGCAGTCGGGGGCCTTGGGCCCTCACTTCTCTGCCACTGCTCACTTTCAAGGTCTCAAATAAGGTATGTACTTCTTCCATGGTTCCTCAGGTGAGCTTAGTAACTATCCATGTGTTTCTCCATGTTAGTGTGCCAGACATTGTGTTGAAATAGAATCAACTTTCTCTCCCCTCCCTCCCTCCCATCCTTCCATCCTCTATGCCCAGCCCAAGCAGGATAACCTGTCGCCCCCTAATATGACCATGCACTTAAGCAACTCTGGCCCTCAAATAACCTGCCGTCCACTGTGTCTGTTCCCGCCAAGTCCTTGTAACCCCCTCGCCTCTGAACTTCTGCAGGTTTGGTCTTCCCTCTCCTTTGGCCTTAGCATGGCTTACGTTGACCTGCAATTCATTATATTCACATCTTATCTCACTGACTATACTCTAAGCTCCTTAAAGACAAGGAGTGAAGTTTTGGCAATTCTTTTTCATTACTCTCAATGCCTAAAACAATGCCTTGAGAGTTTTCAAACAGTTTGCTTCCAACCCAAAATACTCTGTGAGGAAGAGAGAGATGCTGTTATGTGAGTCATGGGAAGCACACGCACAGGGGAGCACGCCCAGCTGAGGGGCCGTCGGACAGAACCCAGACATTTCTCTCTGCTCAGACGGCCCTTTCATGGCCTCCTTTGACTTCTATGCAATAAAGATGCCTTTCATTTGGTTTCATGCTTAAACATTTATATAATGCTCTCTCAGGTGCCATTCCTTAGTAAGACAGGGAAGCATTTTCTCTGTTTTGCAAGTGGAAAAGTCTAGGAAGTCTTCTTATAAGCCTTATAAGGAGCATAGAAACTTAGCTTCCAGTTTGCAGCCCTTTTTGCCCTGCATGCAATGGTCAGGCCCATCGCCTTCCCTGGGATGTGCACGAGTGAGTGTCCATTTCCTGAGAGGGTGTCCATGACAGTGAGAGTCTGGCTGAGGGGAACTATGAAAAAAAAGTCTCAAACATTTTACCTTCACTATAGGGATTATTTTCGAGACCAACAAAAAATTCCATCTACTTCTTTAAAACAAAACAAAACAAACAAGCCAAAAAAAAATAAATAAAAGACAACTCAGTAGCCTAGAGCATGGTATCCTTAACAACGAGGTGGGGTCAGCACGCAGTTACCCCACCATAACATGATTGTCATTGCCACTGATGGCCCAGTCCCCCAGGTCCCTGCCTCACTGCACTTGGAACAACGTCTTGGACTAGAACGTTGGCCTCACTCCTCTCATCTGTCTGCCAGACGGAAGGACTTATCTGGCATTAGCCAGCCCCTACTGAGACTGTGCCCATTGGAGAACTGTGTCTCCTTCCCTGGGTCCGCGGTCAGGAGGCTGGCACGTGGCGGGCCACGCCCCTCTTCTCACTCGCCTCTGCCTCCGGAAGTACGACACCGGATTGGGCATCTACTATGTGCCAGGGAAGGTGCAGGAGGCACTTGGCGTACACTGTTAGTTTGTCCCCACCATCCTGTCACTCTGCAGATCAGGAACATGAGACTCAGCGACATGGGATAACACCCCGTAGTTCCCACGGATAACAGGCAGTAAAGCGAAGATACAGGAACGAAGAAACAGTGAGGCCATGAGAACACCTCGAATTCGGATGCGCCCCTTTCTAGAGCTCCGGGGCCAGCGGCCTGCCCCGGCCCGCATCTCCACAGCTGTTAAATCAGGATGTGAAGCTATGACTTAAATGCACACTAATCTTCTCAGGGACAATGCGCTGCTATAACATGCTTGAGGGGAAAAAAAATTGATATAAAACTTCTTTTCCCCAACTCAGAGCTAATAAATACTGAATATGAAAACATCAGCCTCTTAGTTTTCTTAAACATTAAGAGTAAACAAAGTTTGTTTGGCTCCATATGGTGTACTAACAGTCTTATAACAATATGTTGAACTTTTCACATTATAGACTTTTAGAACTTAAAGTTTCCTCCAATTAATTTAAATATTTGGGTGAGAGGTGGCTTCACCACTATTCTTACTTGTCTTCTTTCTAAGAGCTTCTCTTTTCCAAACTTTTTATTCAGATTTGACAGACTGGGCCCAATGGTTAAGGTGATTGTTCGAGGTGCCACCACTCGTTAGTGACGGGGACAGACAGACAACCACAGCACTTGTCTACCAAGAAAGATCATCGGAGAGGGTATGAGTATTTAACTCAAAGGACTGAGCATTAAGACGCAGTCTAGACAGTCGATCCCGCCTACAGTGGACCAGCTCTTCAACTACCCACTTTCTCTGGGTAGTGAATCTCTGGTGGATTAATTTCCTATGTGAGCACAACTTGCAGGTGGTTTAGATAAGACATGGGGACAATCACAATCCCTGGTCTTTGTCTATAGATTTGGGTACAATTCTCCATATGCTCTTCTCTTCTTTTTTTGGTTTGAGTATCTAGCGGAATCGAAAGAAGTAAGAAAAGAGAAAGAAAACCATTTCTCTCCCGCTGAGTCTCCATGGCCTGACTCCAGAACCTTTATTTTGTAAAAGTGACCATTAGTGATACTTCTCATACGAACAAACCTAAAAATGGAAATCCTCCGCTAACAAAAGAAGCAACAGTCCGATGATTTTATTTTTTGCCTGGGAAGAGGCCAAGCTTATAAAGAACAGAGCGCCCGGCTCCAGAAACAGCCCGGCCTCTGACATGTGTCTCCTTCAGTACGGTGCCAGCCAGCTTTGGGCATGACCGTGGGAGAAAATCTGAGCTTTCCATGCAGTTTTTATTCTGGCCTGCGCATACGAAGTCACTACTTAAGGGGAAAAGTCAAATAATAGGATGAGTCTATCCTAAATTTCTTTTTTTGAAAAGAATCCCTTTTTACTAGAATTCTTATGGGTCCAGTGCCAGTTCCTTCCAGAAATCCCCTATTGTTAAAACAACGTGCTTCCTTTTGACCCAGTACACAACTGCTTCTTTTATGGGTTCCGCTCAGACTGGCCATCCCTGTGCAAACACCCTTTCCTCCTTTTCCGCTGTCAGCAAGTTACGAGGCCTCTCATTACAACCCAGGGAAGGAAGTGCCACCGCCCACGTCTACAGGTCTAAATGACCAGGCACACGGGGACAGCCCATTCACCTCAGAACGTTCCAGACTCTCTTGCTTACAATGAGTCCCTGGAGGCTTTCAGGGTTTCCACTTTCCCCAGGGACTCAGAAAGGAACATGTAAATGTGAATTTGCCTCCCACCTGCTACCCCACAGTGCATTTAAGACAGCCCATGGTCACTGTTAATTCGCTCGCCCAGGTGACAGCTGCTCTGGGACAGATGGCACGAGGACGATGATAGTAGCTAGTATTTCTTGAGCACTTATTATGCCTTTATACCTGCCCGTGATCTGTGAGGTGGCCGTGACTGCTTTGCTGAGGAAGGAGCTTTGCTGAGAGGGCCGTACCACCTGCCCAGCTCTCCGCAGCTGGGAGGTGACTCAGCTGAAGTTCAAATCTGGTTCTGTTTGACTCTACAAACTAATTTGCATCATTATTTCACCTGGCGATTCTGCATACCCGAAAACCTTATTTTCTCAATTCTGCCTATTACAAATATGTGGAAATGTGAGTGGCTTTGATGAAGTGGAAGGGACAATATATAAATTAGTGGAAAAACACATAAAGTGTTTTCAAACACAGACGTTTTAATGCCACTTATATTTAATAACTGCTTAATGCATGAATAAATTTATTATTAGCACTGCATTTACGGGTATGTACATAAATGCTGCTAAAGTGCTTGAAACTATTTACTTATGGAGCTTAAATCTGCAGCCTGCACACTCGTTTTCATCATTAATCAGTAAACTCTGTATTCATAACATGAAAGTTGAAAGTAATCCACGCCTTGTTGGAATGATCTCCAATTCCGGATTAGAGGCTGCACAGACAGGCTCTTTTGCTGCACGTGGTTGCGAAATGCCGAATTTGTCTAAGGGCTCAGATAAGTACTCGTCTCGGGGCGTGGGCAGGAGAACAGTGTGCGGGCAGCCGAGGCCAGCATGGGGCAGCTGTGCCACCGGCCAGGGTAGTTAGCTTGCGCAAGGCAGCTGGAGTCCTTCACTGCTGAGCACGGAGGTGAGGAAGATGTATGTTCACATTTGAGCAATCGCTCACAGATGGCAGGGTGGGCCGTCTGTCCCGCCCACACTTCCTGCACGTTGTCCCAGACCCCCATCTCCAACTTCACAGGAGGGACAGTCTCCATTGCAGATGGAGACACACCGTCGTTTAGATCAATGGCAACCGAGACAGAGTCAAGAAACAGAAGTAAAAGAAAGGAAAGGAACATAGCTGTGAGTATGATTTCATTGTTCACAGGCCTTCTTATGAAAGTGGAAAAAGAGAAAGCTATCACTATACTTTATAAATACAGTAATTTACCTAAGTTAAAAAAATTAATTTTATTTGTTAGGCAATGTTTGCTTTTGAGGAAAAAATTACGTGAGGACCTAATGCCATAGGCCGTAGATCATCGATGCTACAGCTTCAGAAAACACGCTTGTTCTAACACAGCAAAACTTCTCAAGAGTTTGCCCTTATAGTTTCCAAGTTTGAGTGAATGCTTTTACCCTTTTCCTTAATATAGCTATTTTAAAATTATCTGAATTAGAATGCTTTATAAATTAGCTTCATAACAGAAAATTTCTTAGCCATCAGAATTTAGCAATGAACACAGATAGTTGAAGATTTTTAAAAACCCATATCCTATTTATCAAGGCATGCAAATAAAATGATAGAACTATGCAGATATAATTTGCTGTGAAATCTAATTTGAAACAAATGGATATTGTTGTCACAGGTGTGGAACGAAGGATGGTCCAAGAACTATTTTCTACTCCTCTCTCTCCATGAACACAGAAGTGGTCTGGGTTGTTTTCTTAAAGGCTGATCAAATGACACAAACATTCATGTATCTTCTTAGCGGCGGTATTATCCTCAAAAGTGCTTTGCCAAAATATAATATCGAATCTCAAAGCATTTATTTAACTCTAATTATGTGCTAAGCACTGTGGGCGCTTCAATGACATCAAAAGTGTCAAGACACAATTCATGTCTGGGTTTTGTCCCGCCCTTCACTGTCCTTATTCTAGCCCTGCGGCTCGTTGAGCAATGCTATTTTGGCACATGTGTTGGAAGTTGTCACACCTCCTGGATTTGTGTGGTACTTGCAGCATATAAGCATTTTTAGGACCATAACTTTATATCTTTAAAACCTGTAGATTTTCAGATCTTTGGAAGTAGAGGGAGTTTTTGAATTCTAAAGTTTTTATTTTCTATTTAGTGCTTTTCTATCCTACTGCTTGGGTCCTGTAGGTAGCATTTTTCAAATGAACTCTTTACAATGCTCCTGGAAGTGAGAAAATTGCCTTCATGGTGAATAAATTCGTTTAATCAGAAAAATTAAAAATAAAATACCAAGTGGCTCAAGAAGATGCTGCTGAGGATGAAGTCACAATGTAAGACATATAAACAACAGAAGAAAAAATTCAGTCCCATAACAGACCCCTCCTTGCACAGTGCTTGGCGCCTTTGTATTTTGAAGTACGGAGTATCTGACTGCATCACTTAATCTTCATTCCAATTCTTGCCTCTGTGAAAGTAATCAATTTGCTTAATTCAACTTCTTATTTTTACTTTTTCAATAGTTTCCTAGTGGTGGGCTTCATGGATTGAGGGGTTCTAACTCCCAGCTTTCACAATTTGCTCTAATTCAAGCACTGAGAGTTTAATTTATGTTGGGTCTGGTTTATGTATATAGGATTCTGAAGTCATGCAAAAATGGTTCCTCAGACATTTTCGAAGTGGTCCTGTTAAATGAAACGTAATTCTCCTTTATAAATATTCCAGGGGATTGATTTTCTCCAACACTCCTTCTGATCACGCGGCTGTCATCACTCGGATCCAGCTGTGAATTGGGGGCCGAGTGAGTCATACCAGGGAGAGGAAGGGTGACTGCGTCATATTTTATTTATGGACTTCATAGGTGCTTGATGTAGTCAATCAATATATGTTTATCAAGCACACCCACTTTCTTTAGAAAAACAGAAAGAATGGTTTGATGGTCAGATTCTCCACTCAGATCCCAGCAAATAAGATATAAGGATCTTAATTTCAATGCTACTTGCAATTTCCGAGTATGCCACCTTTATAATAGTACTTTTGATAGCACTATTTTAATAAAAGTATTTTAATAGTACTTTTAATAATGTACGTACAGATGCCCATGGCATGTATACATACATGCACATGTATGTATATATTTCAATTTTTCATGAGCTCCACAATCATATAACACCATTGTTTTACTTTACCTTTCCTTGTTTTTATTAAATACATTTTATTTATTTAGTTTGTTTTCCCTCTCATGAGCTGTCATTCCTTATTTTTAAATTTGGAAAATTTAAAATATTTTTTATAACAAAAGTAATAAATCATCATTGTGCAAATGTTATGAATAGAGAAAAATAATCAAATAATTAAAAATCATAACTTATCTTGTGATGTATATTTTCATTTTTTTTCTGTTGTCTTTGTGCACACACATCTGATTGATTTATTTGTTGTCTGTATTTTTTTACTTTAAACTTTTGTATCCTATGTTTTTCACAGTAAATTTTGTATTTAGCCCCTTCTAATTTCATTAAAAATTCTTTGAAAACGTGACTCTAGAAGTTGTTTAATGTTCATTTTACGGGTTTAACACATCGATTAGGTATCTTTCCTACCACCGGCAAGGGCGTGTGCAGTTCTGGCTGCGGGCAGGGCCCTGGGACAGGCGTCTCGCTCATGGTTCGCGTCTGCCTCCCTGCTGTCCTCCCTGGGATGTCCTCCCAGGGGCATAGCTTCAGGGACAGCCCTGTGACCCACCTTTCCTCCCCAGTTTTCCTCCAGAAGGGAAGGGCCAAGCCATGCTGTGAGGAATAACGGCAGAATGCCCGAGTGACTGTCACCTTGATTGATGACAGGTGTTGATTTTAAAAATCTTTGCCAAGATTACATGTGTCAAATTTTAAAAAATAACTAGGGTTTTGACTGGGACTGCATCAAGCCTATAAATAATTTAGAAAAAACATGACATATTTATAATGCTGAGATTGCCCACCACAAACCATAGCCAGTTTACTCATTTATTTAAACCTAAACTGTTTTAACAAAGTGTCCTAATGGTCTTCATATTTATACTACTTATTTATGAGTCTTTAAAAACCTAGATATTTTATACACTTTTGTGAAGTTACCATTGATGATTATATACTTTGCCCCAAGTATTTTCTATTTGAGTATTGCTGTCATACAGACAGTTGATTTCAACTTATATCTCTGTTTTGTCAATATTATACAATCACTTTTGATATATCTAAGTCATTTGGAGTGGATTATATAATCATAGCATCTGTAAAATCGACACTTTTACTTCTTAGGTATTAGACACAAATACTTCCTCGCCTATTGTATCACTTTTGGCCACATTTGTAAATCAAACACGTTTTAAATGATGTACAGTGAAATATTTTCATTTGCATTTTTTGTGACTGTAACCTTCAAAGCCTCAGGCCTCTGATTTCATGCTAATTTTCCAATGCCTGATTTTTCTTTTCTGCTTAGCTCTTTAATCAGTCAGAGTTCATTTAGATATATATCATAAATTGTGACAATATGTTTCCTTTTGTCATTTATTAATTAAATAAATTCTTCCTTAATTATTATATTTTTAATTCAGCAGATATTTATTATTTTACACAAGTTTAGAGTTTCCCAGGCTGGTTCTTCTTCTCTTTCATCTCTAGTCATATTTATGTTCCTTAGTTATAGTCCTAAATCATGGTTATTTAAAAATATACTTTAATATCTGCCAGGTAAAGAGGAAGAGAGCTTAACATTGCTGAGGTCAGTCATGTGCCGGGTTTACTCTTCTGCCACTTAGTGTTGACAATGAACTTGGGACATATGTGTTACTACCTCAGTTGTGTATGTTGGGTCTCTGAGGTTCAAGGTTGCGGGCTCAGCTCACTGAGCAAACTGGTAGCGAGTGGATCTCGGAATCAGACCCGTATCCACGTGCTGCCCACGGACTGTGCCATTCTTATCAGAGGGTTCTGAATTCTTGCAGTTTTCTCTCTGTGTCAAGTTTTAACAGCATTTTCACTTATTTATGATTTAAAAAATTCTGAGGGTCTTTTATAAAAGCTTGAATTTAAGTGGGAGAGTAGCTAGTTGGTATCAGTGGAGCTTCCCAATGTGTATTGTTTATTCAGGGCATGCAGTTCACATTCTTAAAAACCCTTTGGAACTGTACTATGTTTTATAGTAAGGACCCAGTTATGACCTTGGGTAAGACAGTTGGTGGCTGACCTGGTCTGGTTGCATAGGGACAATTTATCAATTAGCAGCATTGCGCCAAAACTAAAAAACGAAAGTTCTGAAATTATAAACAATGAGACGTAGGCCAGGAATGAAGGCCCAGTCTTTCTTCTTGAACTCCTCCATGACACACCCCCAGCAGGGCAAATGCTTGCGGTGGCAGAGCCCGGTGGCGGGCAGCAGTTGCCGTCATCATCCCACTGCTGCTGCCAATTCGGACGAGTGAGCCCGATGCAATAATCTCAGGAAACCAGCCAGCAGTGATCCCTTACGGAGGCTCGGTCGGTGCCAGGCGCTCTCTGCATAGAATCGCCATCAATCCTCAGCACGAGGAAACGGAGACACACAAAGCTATGAGCGACAGGGCTGGGGTGTGGACAGTCTTCCCCCCTGACCACTGTGCTGGCCACCCCTACTGGTCAGTGGCTGAGTCAGAAGCAGAGGGTCGAAGAAGCTTCTTCCTGCTTCTCTCTGCTCTTTGTGGCTGAGACGAAGGCACCGGTGCCAGGCTATCTGTGACAGCAGCGTCCCCTGGGAAGGAGCCTTTACCTGGCTTTTAGGACCTGTGTTACGGTGACCAACAGAGGGAGGTCTTTGCAGCAACTTCCCAACCCTTTGATCACCTATCCGGAAGGCTGCTCAGGAACTTAGGACATTGGCAAATCTGCTCATGTCCCTCCTCAATGACAGAGTTCCTGGTCATCACAGGGGGACCTCAATGTGGCCCTTCATGCATTGGCCAGCCCTGCAGCCTACAGCTGGCACTGAATTTCAATGACTTAAGGTAAATATGGTTTGTGGGAGAATTTAGCTAATATAGATGATTAATTTACATAATTCCAGTTCAAACATATCTCTAGCAGATTCACTGGACTGTATTATCCAAAGCATTGCCTCAAATCTATTTTTCATCTTATTCCCAGACCCTTGATTTACACAGCAGCAGTTTAACGGATAGAATTGCAGTGATCAAATTAATTTTACCAGTGTAAGCAGCCAGGATGGATCATTTAAACCAAAATCAACATTAAGGTCTGAATTATACGCCTGGCTCCCCACCTTGACGCGGAACCCCATTTTCCTCATATTTTAGATCAGGAAAACCGTCTCCTGCCAGCCCCTCAGCCCATCCCCTCCCTCCCCCCCAGCTCTGACTTCTGTCTGAAGATCATTTTCGCTATATCTGGCCATTCTTGGAGGGCTGCCATGCTTCTGGGGAGCAGAGGGGCCGTCCCTCAGGCTCGGTTCCCATCGTGGTAGAAACACAAAACCCACGTCGCCTGGGCGTGGGGCGACTGGAGACCCCGCACAGACCACGCATGTGGAAACATTGCTGCACCTTAACCAGGGCCCGTGGCTACAAATGCCAGCTGCTGATCACAGGCACGAACAGGGCAGCTCTGCAAAAGCCCATCTCCATATGGAGAAAAGATCATAGCGAAAGACCAGCGTCTCACACACACACACACACACACACACACACACAATCTCACAGTAAGTGATCAATTTTTCTCCTCACCCAGAACAACTTTTTAGTGTCAACGATTCTCATAATTTACTGCCCACAAAAATGCTTACTTCTGGCTCTAGACTCCGATTTTGGTCCGACAGGGGTGGTATGCATGAAGTCCTGGAAGATGAATTTTTAACGGGCCGGAGCCGGGCAGAGGCCATAGGCACTCCCCACTTTGAGGAACACTGCTGAAGAGTCTGGACCCGTTTTGGGATAGTGGCGATACTACTTATGTAAGTATAGTTACATGAAAAAGGAGATAAAAACGAAGACACACCATTCCTCTCGCTCTCCCTTTTCTTCCCCCAAATAGGCCCCACTTGTGGTGGGTACTTAAAGAAACGCAAGTGCAAGCTTTAATGTTTGTAGCCGAGAAGTTGTCCTCAGGGAGCCACCAACCCTGCTTTGCCTGCCACTGACAGGCAGGCGTCCCGGAACGTGGGACTCCAGCACTCAAAGAAGGAGGGTCCCAAGAAAAGTGATTACAGGGTACGGGATGGCGGCAAAGCAAGTGCAAACTCACTGCTTTGAGACGTGAAGGAGAAAACAATCAATTCTGACTACGACGACAGAGGAACGCTATATAAAAGACTTTGCATCGGCCAACAGGGAGCGACCCCCACACAGAAAACAGCATTTCCAACGACACAAAAGTAAGGAAGTACCTAAAACATTCAGGAAACACCACAGAGGAGGAGGACGTGGGAGGATGAGGACTCGGGGGAATGGGGCTGGAAGTTAGACGGTGAAAGGGAGCGCAGGTGCTTTGGAAAGAGCGTAATTGAATACCTGCTCTGTTGTGCCCTTGTGTTACAGCGGGGACGGGCACACTGTGCGGAGCTGTTGGAAGAGGGGAGAAAGCGAAGGGGGCCGTGTGGAGAAGTAAATCCCTGTGCGCGGAGCAGAAAAGGCACCATTGTCCAAGGACATTTTGAAAAGACACAATAGAACTGACAACAGACTCTTTGTGGCGACCAACTGAAGAAGAGGCGATAAGAACATTTTCAAGGTTTCCACAAGACCTGTGATTGGGATGATGTTATTCAAAGAATTCGAGAATACTGGAGAAAGAACATTTGTGTTTTGGTGAAAAAGCTAATAAATTTCATGGTGACTATTTGGGTTCAGGGGCCTGACCTGGAGATTGTTTCGTTGCGGAGAAAACCACCCACGACCGAGGGCCTGAAATCAGCACTTCGTTAGTGAAGCTCAGGAGCCCGTGCGCCTCCTGGCTCAGGGGGCGGAGCCAGCCCGGGAACTCTCGCGATGCCAAGCAGTGGTGGCTGGGGCTGAAGTGAAAGGCTGGTGGGCTTGGGGCTTCGCTCCATAAGGCGACGTCAAGGTGGCTGTACTGCTGAAATGGTTGCTGGCATCTAAGAGGCCACGGCAGAAGCTGCCAGTCCTCTGGAAAGGCCGGTCTGGAATGAGCATGAGACAGCCACACCTTCTCGTCCAAGGGGTCATGGGCCCGCCCAGAAAGGGGGCTGGGGGGACGGAGGCCGCCTCCCAATGGGTGGAGGGTCAACCGACGTGCTGCCATCTCTACTCTGCCACAGTGCTCATAGGCTATAACTGTGTATAAATACTGGGGGACAAGAGCAAACCCCTGCCTGCCTCTCCTGAAAGAAATCAGAATTGGAAATGCGAGTGAATGGAGAGGGAATAAATGAGTGAATAAATGAAGCCTGTGCATTGAAATCAGTTTTATTGGAATATAACTGGAAAAATTATAAAGCAAAAGTATAAATCAGGATGTGGATATTACAGTGAATATAATATATAAATAGCCATCCCAGGTAGTGTATGTTATGAAGTAACTGCGCAAGCTTGGAAACTTACACATGAGCAGGGTGCGTGGCTGGGCCACCCAGCCTCGGTATTAGGAGTCAGGGAGTGTGAAATGTGGAGAAAATGCTTTCCAGGGTTCACTGGTAGAAAGACTAGACAGGAAAAATTTCGATGTATTTCAGATTAATCTTTGCTCTAAGCAGGTGCTGCTTAGTGAACCTGGCTTTCGGTGAACACAGGCTTCCGTGAGTCAGCATTCGTTCTCGGTGAGTGGGTCTGATCGTGGGTGAAGAATGAGTGTTGATTTTCATTTGGAAATTGTTACAAGATCTCTAGAGTTTACCAGGTAGTTCCAATCACAATGCTAAAAAATATGTACTAAAATAAAACAGGTATCTGTAGAGTACATTACATAATCACAAGTAAATCGTTTAGAAATAGAACATTTTATTCTATGCTCAGAATCCTCCATTGGAACAGGTAATAAAGTGTTTGATTTTATTCCGCAGCATGGGTTTCTGATAGCTGGCTTGGAATATTCTGTGGGGCCTAATAATTTCACTTCCATGATTTTGGAGTTTTCTCTAATTAGGCTGTAAACTGTCTGCTGAGGCTACTTTGTAATTTGGCACGTAGTGTCTTGCTCCTTCTTTGATGGCATGGAGGGGAGAGGAACGATGCCTCCAAAGAGATCAGATCTTTATCAAATAATGGCTGCGCAAATATAACCAGTAAGTGCATATACAAGTGTGTGCTATATATGTACACACATGGACATAAGAATATATGTATGCACGTGTGTATATTCTAGATATGGTTTTGTTCTTTAATTTGAGAAACAAAAGAGGCAATAAAGAGGAAAATGAGACAAAGCCAAGCAAACTGGGCTTCTGTGAGGGCAGGTCATCTATGCCTCGGATGGACATAAATGGCCACGATCAAGGCCGGCAGAGGCAGTTGCCTGCCCGCACGGCAAAGCGGTGCCAACTTGCTGGGGCCCTCGGTCAAGCTCCCTGCAAGAACACCTCTCCGCGGGTGAAGCACGAGGAGGGAACCCAGGTTGGCAGGTGGTATTTCAAAAGCACGGGTCACAAGACAGGATTTAAAGGTACAGCTAAGATAAGATATAAGAATACATATAAAATATATATAATTACCCTGATGAAATGACCAGATTTAATGGCTAAAGAGACCTTGAAAGTTAGCAATGTAATTTCCCATTACCAGTGCTAGCAGCAATAACGTTTAGACGATAAACTGTAAAGGGAAGAACTTCAAGAACGATCAATAGTTTCATGCCCCCCGCCGTCCTATAGCATCACGTTAAGCGTGGGAGAGAAACACAGAAGGTTTGCAGGGTCGGGGAAGGCACTGCTCATTCCAAGGAGCCTGTATCCCGCATCGAGGCGGAAACTTCAGTGAGTTTCCAGGCTGAATGATTGCATAAATTAATGCTATTCAGAAAGGCTTTAACTTGCACAGCTGACTTGGGAAATGTGTGACTAAGCTTCTCGGCTGGCATCGAAGGCACATTTACAGGAGTTGTCTTATCTCTGTGCCACTTCCTGCCATTATCATCACCGCCCTCATCATAGGCAGCTGATGTTTCTCCTTCAAAAGCAAAAAAAAAGCCCTTGGAGAATAGTCCTGCTTAAAGCTATGGGTTGCCGAAACTGTCTCTCTTTCATTTACATTTTGATGAAGTGAAATCTCTTAATTTGGGTCATTTTCGATACATAAATCTGTAGAGAAAGGGAACATGCATTTATAATGTGACCAACATTACATGATTTATTGTTCATAAAATGTGTAAATACAGAAGGGAAAAAAAGTCAGCTCCGAGGTCCCCTGAGCAGGCAGCGCTGCCAGCCCCGGCGCAGGCCGGCCCCGGGCTCTCTGCCCTCATCCCACCGTTACTTCTACCGTGCCCGGTCGCCAGCGCTACACACCGTCATACGCAAACCTGTCTATTCTACTTGGCTGATCGTCCTGGGGAGAGGTTTGTGAGTGGTAAAATGAAAAGGCTCAAAATGGGTTTCCATACCTGATTGTGGACTTTGTTTGGGGATTTTGGCCACCGCTTGGGAGCTGGAGGTGGAGGCCACCCGCTGGTTGGCTGAGCTGTGGAGGCCGCTGCTGGGGGCGGCCGCGGAGACATTCTTCCGAGGCTTCATGTCCTGCAGCCACATGGGGGAGGCTTCGAAGGCCTGCATCCTGCGAGCGTGGCTGTTGGCGTTGACTTTCAGGTAGGCCTGCGCCTTGTGTTCTTGCAGCTCTCCGTAATTGGCATCGGTCACCCTGCACTCGTATAAGCCTTCATCCTTTTTCCTCACTTTGGAGATCTGAAGCTTGTGGGAGATGTCATTGCCTTGGACTTTCACTGTCTGAAAGGTTGCAGGTAAAAAAACAAAAACAGAAACAAAGGGCTACATCAAATGATGGCATCCCCGTACTTTGTCCTGAGCTCACTCATGTTGGAAAATGAAAGAGTCTTAATGGCCACAGTCAGAGAGCTAGCTTCTCGGGTGTCAACGTGAAGTCCCACGTTCTTGTTTATCCTAGTCTACTCCCACTGGCTCCACCAGCCATGGCACGATTAGTCCCATCCAGCCAGCGCCACATTCCACGAGCCACACGGTCCCCACTTCCCAGGCTCTGGGAGTGGCTCTGCCCTTTCCCAGTCATGGGCCTGCCTCTGCCTGGTTGGCTCAGCTGAATGAAGCACGAACCTAGTGTGGCCAAGCCTAGAGTTCACACACAGCCCCTTTCTTCCTCTGGGCTCCGGCTCTGAGGGGTCATGAAAATATTTCGTGGGTGGTCGTGACCAACAATGAAACTGACTGAGAACGTTCCGTTAGCCGCACAGTGGGAACTATTAAAGGCACTGACAAACATTCACTTGGATGTTAAAGGCTTTTCTTCTCCAGTTTTTGGGACACTCTGACCTGTCGTCATGGGGTGGCATGGCTCAGGGTGCCAATCAATATCACCTGAAGTCTCGTGGCTCAGACTATACACCCCCTGCCGTTACAGGGTCTTTACTGGAACTTTGAGAGTGCTTTGATTTTCAGAATCGAAAATGGCTCTCTTATTTCTTCTAATAATTTTTAAGCCAGATTAACAGCAAGATTACAAATAGGTGGTTATGTACAATAAATCAAATTCTGTATAATATGTAATGTATATCCATTTTTATCAAAACAACTAGATTTGATATATATTCTATATTATCCGCGATGGGCTGAATGATGATGGATTTCATGAGACATTCAAGACGTAAGGACTTGGATGATGTCGAAAAAGAAAAGAAGCAAGGGAGGCAGAAATTTATTCTGCTATTGGCTATTACACTTCCAAATAGCCATAAATAAGTAAGATAACTTGCAGAGCGTTTGCCTGAGTTTTACATATAGAGATAACCACAAGTATGTACTGCATGGAAAATTACATCTATAGCGACACTGTAAAAATAATGGAAGTTAATAGCTTCAGGTATGCTCTCCGTTTGTCTCTTAATAAACCTGAGAACGTACTATTATCCCATTTTATAGCAGAGTAAACTGAAGCTTAGGGGGCTCTGGTCGGTGATTATCAACACTGGCTGCACATTGGACTCTTCCGAGGAGCTGTTAGAAAATAATGCCCTCACATCAGTATTTTATCAAAGCCCTCCTGGGAATTCTAAGCTAACAGCTGCTGGTTTAGGACATATATTCAAGGTCACTCAGTGAGTAAACTGGAAACAGATTACTTTCTGTCTCCATTTCTGTCTGGAACTCTTTACAGTTTACTAGAGCTTATGAACTATTGGCACAGGTAACACCGTTAGCAGCTGTATCCAGCACTATGCATCTGACCGCACGGCTTCCCGGGGCCGGGCTGTGGGGGCTGTTTCCATTACTGGTCTCTGGGCGCGCAGCAAGTGAAGGAGGAGTCATCAGTAAATGACCCACCCAATTACACGTACATATGAAAAATGAAATATTTATGAGAAAATGTCAACAATTGATCTTGCCAGTAAAGCTTTTGTAGTACTGTCTGAAAACATCAGTTTCTGTGATATAACAATAATTCAGTTGAAAGAGTCTAAAAAGCCAGTGAGTTTATAAATATAAATTGAGGTTTGGGCTTTATCTCTTATTTTTGTTTGATATTTTCTTCCACTTTGAGATGATACATTGAGATAACAGAATCTGATCCTATTAGTACAATATATGTTTATGTTGGGAGGTAACCCCAATCTTAAACCCCTTTCTGTTGTCATCAAAGCCTCAGAATAAATTTCCTTTAAATGTGGGTCACTGGGTTTTCCGGTTCCTAATATATATAATATATAATAAGTAATACATATTTATGCTTAGCTGACCTCATTTCTTATTATATAATTATCTCATTTCTAGGAATGAAAACTTCTTTACTATTTATCAACAAATTAAGCAGTTCTATTAATATAAAATAATTCTATGTGGTTTCATTTGAGGTAGAATAAAAAATTTTTATTTTATTTTTTAATTTCACACACAGTTATAAAAAGTAATAACCAGCATGGTAGCAATACATCTCTATATTTTCATTAGATTAACCTCTTCAATTATGTTTTTTATGTTTATATTGGCTTTTGGTTTTGTATTTATATGGTTTCTTACGTTAGTGTTTTACTCCGTATTAAAGGATAATTATTTCCATAACTTTGAATGGAGGGCAGTATTCAGCTCTTTACTCTTACAGTTATGTAACTGTTAAAAAGCAAAAGAAAAAAAGTCTCACCTCTTGTTATAGCAAGATGATTCTCTAGTAACTGTTTAAATATTTATGTGAATAAAACTAATAATTTCATTATACCAACTCTAAATCGGCTTCAATTTTTACGCACTGGCTCTCGTCCTGCTTTTGCGAAATTACCTCTGTCAGGGACAATAAGTTAAAGGGCTTAACAATAGGACCATAAGTTAAACCCCTAAAATGCGTTGATTTTCACCCTGGGACAGCCTGCCGCGGACAAAGGCGCGCGCCCCCTGTCGCCTGTCCCTGTGATACTCACACTGATCTTGGTCCCGTCGTTGTCCGGGTCTCGGTCGGGCACGAGCTCCACCTGCGGGAGAAGGAGAGGAAAGCTCAGCCCTGGCACCCGCACGGCCCCAGCTCGGACCGGCAGCGCGGCCCTTGTCCTGGTTGAAGCATTTCAGCGGCTGGGGCTGATTTAGCAGACAGAGGAGGAGCGCGCACCGCCGCGCGGGGGCGCTGCCCGACCGCGCGCGCGCTCGGCTGCGTCCGGGACTCTCGGTGCCGGAGGGACGCGGGGGCGGTGGCGCGGGCTCTCGTGTGGGTGGAAGTTTGCGGGGACGAGACTCGGCGTCTTTGCCCGGACCGCGTCCCCTCCCTGGTGTCTCACGGACATATTGTCTTGTTCTCACTCCAACAGCCCCGACTTCTCTGCAGCCTCTTTCGCTGAACTCTGTCTCCAGTCTGCGCTCTGACCCCCTTTTCCTTCCTGTCTCTTCTACCCCCGCTTCCTTTTTCCTTTGCTCCTCCTTTCTCCGCCCCTCCTCCCCGTCTCCTCCCTCTTGGCCCCCTCCACCCCTACCCCTCCACCCCGCACTCCCACCCTTCTGTTTCGTCTATTCCAGCGTCCTCCAGCCCCCTCCTTCACTCCCTTCTCACCCCCTTTCTCCTCCACCCCCACCCTCTCTCTTACTACCCACCGTCCCCTTCTCCCCTCTCCCCTTCTGTCTCTCCGCTACACTCACTGATCTCTTCTGCCAACCTCAGATGTGGTGGCGGGGGATGGAGACACCCGCAGAATTCTCCACCCCACCCCACCATCCTGGTGATGGAACAGATAGTGACCTGGGAGGGGTCAACACTGTCGTGCCATCCTGGACATCTTGCCAATAACCAGTACCAACAGGAGGAGGTCAGTCCCAGTTTTAACCAGAAAGACAAGACTTCTTCCCTGGTTTCAAACTAGAGTCACCAGGGCACATTCCAGCTCATTCTCTGGCGTCCCTGGGCCTCACCCACGCTGAGAGAGCCGGCGGTTCCCAAGAGGCGCCCAGGAACCTTCTTGGACTGCAGTGCTCTGTCTGGACACCCAGAGGACCCAGGGGGCGAGTGGAACAGGCGCAGGGGGCGTGCGGAACACGTGACTCCGATCCGCTACCTGCGCTCCGGCCACCTCGGCCGCGGTCTCCAGGTCCTCGGGGCCCCGCAGGAACCACCACTGGATCTCCAGGTACACCGAAGCGGAGCCGCTCTGGAAAGCGCACGACATCTCCACATTCTGACCCTCGGTCGCGGTCACGTTGCGTGGAAACTCAGTAAATTTTGCTGCAAAATAGAAACGCATCCTTTTAGAATATCCACACCATGCTCCTTCCTTGAGAGATTGCTACATTTTTCTTGGACTGGCCAAAAAAAAAATAAATCAAAAACAAAACCCTCTCTATGACACCCTGCACTTCGCCTGGCTTCCCACCCCCTCTCCTTTGCCTCTTGCCCGCCTTATTTTTGGTATCGTGCTTAAATCACTTTGTTGTCGATCAAATCTGGATAATGGAAAGCCTAACAAGCTTGCCAATACTCCCCCCACGCGCCCCCCCCAGCCAGGCTGCTCAGTTAGAAGCAAAACAAACCTTTTGTCAGATTGCAGTAGTCCCCCAAATTTACTGAGGGATTCAGTGGGGTGCATTTTAGACAAATCTGTCAAGTTGATATATGGGGACGACCTCTCGCCTCCAAGTTTTTAAACAATCTATGATAACGGGATGTTTTATGTAATGAGAATGGATCATGATTACCTGTCAGGATGCACATTCCTGATATATCAAAACAATTAGCGATTGTGATTCAAAGCCTACAGCACTGAAACAAGTCTCACACTTCCTATGCTGCAGACATTTCTTCCTCTCCCAATTCACCTTCATGAGTGTTCTTATCAAGCCACTGTATTGTAAATTGCCATACATCATGGGATGGAAGAATCAGACACCTGGACTCCGTTCAGATTAAAGACTGTTGTGAAGCCACTAGGGAGATTTTTTTCCCCCCTTGTCTTTTGATTACCAACCTGGACCCCGCTAGTTTGCAAGACTCATGGAATCATGGCAAAACTCACACAGATAAAATGCCCCCTTTCTCCCAAAGGCATTTCTCTGTCATGGAATGTTTTGGATGGTTGTTCCTATGTTGTCTAACGGACACTTTGGGAAGAGCTGATGGTTCCCTACAAGTGGTGCTGAGATTTGTGGCTGGCACTTTGTGCACAGATACAGTGCACACTTACAGAGAGAAGGACCCGGGGGTGCAGGACCGGCTTGGGGAGGGGGATGTACATTTCCCCCACTTTTTAAGGAGGGACACCACCCGCGTCCCTTTTCACGTTTGCATGAATTCCCAGTGATCGCCATGGAAATGGAACTGCATTTATACTCAAAGCGAAGGGGAGACGCGAAGATATTCTGATGGGAAAAGGACTTTTTGTTCCAGCGGGAGGGAGGAGGTGGCATTTCTGCCTGAACAGTGATGCAGTCCTCTGGCCACGGCGACGAGATCTGTTCATGGTGCTGAAATGAGCCCTGCAGCCTGCGAAGTCCCGAACAACTGGATTCAGCAGGCTGCCACCGCTGCTTGGAATGCAAGCCATGCCTTTTTATGGGCCCTCGGAGGCGTCTGTCCTTTGATAAACACACATGCAAACGAAGTCACACGGACCCAGAAAAAAGAAACTCTAAACCCATTCTGCCTCCATGGAGCAGGAGGACTGGTCATGGAGAGTCCCCGTTTGTTTGCGATGATTATGTATGCATGAGTGGTTACCCTGGGCATGCACACACACACAACACACACACACACATACACGCGCGCGCGCGCACCCCTGTGTTTCTGCTCACCGAGCCACCCATCTCACCGTCAGGCACCAAATAGATCTGCTCTCAAATCTAGCATGCCTACTATTTAATCAACTTTAAATAAAAATACCAGACGGAACCTTATTCCACGGTCACTTGCTAGGAAGCTCACATCTGCCTGGACACACACACACTCACACGCACACACACACACACACACACAAACGCCGCAAGCAAATGTACATTGCCAATGAGCACACACTTACCTTGAGAAGAAAGCCCTTGCTGCACGTATAAAACAGAAAAGAAGACAAATCCAACATACGCCAAAAAGATCCCCATTATTCCAAAAAAAAAAAAAAAGAAAGAAAAGGAGGGGGGGTCACATCAGTGTAGCCAACAGCCGAAAAGCCCTGAAAGAAAGGAATGCCGCCGAGTCCGAGGCTGTCTCAGAGCCCCAGGCGCGACGCCGCACGCATCCTGCTGCTGGCTGGGCGGGACTGGCTGCAGGAGAGGGGCCGCCGCTGGCGAAGGGGGCCGCCGGCCGCCGCGGCTCGGCCAGTCTGGGCGCGCAGAGCCGGCTGGCAGCGCTGGAGTGTCTCCGCCGCCTGGTTGCTGCGTCCCGCTACCTGGCGGCTCGGCCCACGTCAGCCGCGGCTCGGGCTTGCGTGATCACTGCCCTCCCTCCACGCCGCGCCAGCCGGGGAAGTGGGGAGCGGGCCGGGGCGGGCGGAGGACCTCGCCGGGCTCGCCGCGCCGCAACTTTTCCCTCTAATGGCTGCGATGATGCCTTTAACTCTCTGCGTGCTGGGCTGCCCCGCACCTGCCGGGGGCTGGGCCGCACAGCCCGCAGGAGGCGAGGGGCTCGGCGAAGCTTCCGTCTACGGCTTCCTTCTGCGGAGCAAAGGCATTTGGCTTTTTCCCTCGATGTGCTTCTTTGACCCTGTCGATTGAGTCTTTCCTGCCTCGGCTCGCTCGGGCCCGCCGAAGAGGGCAATACGCTTGCAGGACGGCAGGGCAGCAGGGCTGGGGGCAGGAGCTCGGACTGGAGGAGGAAGTTGGGAGCGTCAAGGGGGGGATGGCGTGTGGTGAAAGAGGCTGCTTTGGGGCGAGGAGCACAGCCATTCGAGGGACACGTCGCTTAACCAGTTATTGACTGCCCTAACTGGAATGATCACATGCCATTATTTCACACCAATTCATCGCTGACCAGCCTCCCGCGGAAGAGAAACAGCTCAGGCAGGCGCTATGCCGCCCCAGCTGGCAAATGGAAGACGGAAAGTCCAAAAAGTCATGCATTGAGAGAATTTTCCAGAAAGAAAAACCTATCCTACTCTGCTTACTTTTATTTATTAAAAAAAAAAATCGTGTACCCACTCTTTTTCCTGCCTCCATCTTTAATGTCTTTTGGAGCAGGGGGAGGGGATTTAAATATCATCGAGGTCTTCATTGCATGATTTGTTTCATTTATTTGCTTTTCTTTTGCCTAATACAATAATCATTTAATGTTCCCTAGGATTATGTGAATAAGGAATGTTGTTTTAGGAACAAAAAGTACAGCAAGTTTTAGAATTTGGAACAAATCTAGTTATCCGCCCTGGAGAAGATTTGAGATATACATTCCATTTCTTATTATGAATTAAAAAAACAGTATAATCACATTAAAAACTCTATTTGTCCTTATGAAGTCCAACCATTAGTCAGTGATTTTGAATTTTTTTTAACAAAACTAAAATTATTTGCTATCTGTGCAGAGTACCAAATATTTTGTTCCCCTTGTTATTTCTATCAGTACCAAAAAATCTACAATATTATTTGGAAATATGAGTTAGTCTTAGCAATGTGGTCAGGAAACCAATGCCGTACAATGTATTTTCATTTTACTTATCAAACATTTGTGGTTGGCTAGTTCCTTCACTGTCCAGGAAAAATTAACCTTAACATAGCTGTTGCATTTTTAAATCACTGTCTACTGCTGAATGTGGAGGTAACTTAAAAGATCAGAAACAAAGTCACAATAACTTCATGACAATATATTTTTTTCTGAGGCTATATTAATTTTTCACTGTGGATAGAGGCAGAAGATAACATTTGGAGAAAGTTATGGAGATATTTCACATCCGCTCATTCTAGGCCAACAAGATGCTATGTCCTTCTGCTTTGAGCAAAGGGCCCTGAAGTGTGTCATTCCAAAAATAAGCCTCTTTATGCCCAAACACATGCTCATGGATAATGTGTTCAGAATATAGACACAGACCCAAGTTAATATATCTACCTCATATGAAACATTATTTGGAAAACAACACTTTCCAGGAGTTAGACCCTCAGAGGCTCCTCCAGACTTAAATTTTATGCCTAATTCACTATACCTCATGTTTAACACAAGGTTTTAGCTTTATTTGAGCCTTCGACATAGACATGTGCTTAGTATGTCAGGCACATGATCTGACTTCAAGGCTATCTGCTGTTGAAAGAGTTTCCAATATAGAGAAAAAGGTACCAGATAACAGGGTGGTGGTCACCAGAGGGAGGGCAGTGGAGGGTAGTAAAGGGTAAAGGGGGTCAAATATATGGTGATGGAAGGCGATTTGACTGCGGGTGGTGAGCACATAATGCAAAATACAGATCATGTATCATAGAAACGTACACTTAAAACCTACATAATCTTGTCGACCAATGTCACCCTAGTTAATTTAATTTAAAAAAATTTAAAAAAAATAAGAAAAGTTCTAACCATAAAAAAAGAAAGAGGGAAAAGGGCATCTGTTTTAAGTAAAGGGAGTTCTGAGTTAATTTAGCAAAGCACTTCAGCTTCTTTTAAGGAGGACTCGATCACTGTGACTGCAAAGGAATAATAAAAGTAAGTTTAAAATGTGAAAAGTAAAGTGTGAGAAAAGCTTTTACAGTACAGACAAACCATCAGACACTTTAAATAGAGAGTTATCACATCAAAGCAATGAGAGAAAGAAGGAAGAAAGGGAGAGAGGGAGGGAGGGAGGAAAAATTGGAAAAGGATTTATGTTTTTCTTTCTTATGAAAAGTGCCTGATAGATACTCTATTTTTCCGTTTTGCCAACGTAGACCAAAATTTTTATCTTAAATGCCATCTGTTATATCATCTCAAGGGCTGTAAACACATTTGCATTATCTCCTTTAGAACATTTGCCTCATTTAAGACAGAATGTCTCTCTATTAAAAGTTTGAGATGATAAGAAAATATAATTAAAATGTAAATATATCCAGCATATCAAATGACACAGTTCTGTGACTAAGTCCCATTATTTTACATAAGTCCTTGTAGCACACTATATTCTCCTACAAGATTGGTGGGAGCTTGTTAGGAAGGACAAGTCATCTATATCCATATATAGGACAGATGTTTTCTGTCCGTTTGTCCTTCCCTAAGATGGTGGTTGATGCCTTATTCTATAAAAATGATTGCAAATCTCTTTTTAAAAAAACTATTCAGGAACTAATGCCCCCAAAATAAAATCCTCCAGTCTCATTTTTTTGTTGTTGTTTTCTTGACCTCTGGGTTAACTTTTGGTCATTTTTTTCTTTTTTTAAATGTAAATATCTTTACCACCCCACCCCCGCCCGCACTTATTTCCCCCTACAGTTTAGAATAAGAATGCATACATGAATATGCTCCTTCCTCAGGTGTAATTTAATCTCTTTGAGTACATTCCATTGCCTTTTTTTGTATCTTACTGCATTTTATTTTATTTTATTTATATATAAAAACTAGTTTAAATTTGTCTTTCAAACACTGCTTCCTTATGATGTCTGCAGCTGTTACATAAGCTTTCAGAACCATTTGCCCACCAAGAGCTAAACTGGAGATGGGCTCTTTAAATTCTGTGATTACAGACCACATCATCCCTTTTTCCTAAGAGGGCCTTGACCTTGAGGAGGATCCATATTTCACACCCATAGCTCATGACAGAATGGTTTTTCACGTCACACTGTCACAATCTGTTCTAAACTGAGGCTTCAGTACCCAATGGAAACTTTTCGGAGTAATTGGAAGATGCAAAATTAGGCATTTTATTTAAATATAACCTTTAAACTAAAACCGTCTCAGGAACTGGGCATTTTATTTAGATATAACCTTTAAAATGAAACCATCTCAGGAACTGGAAGATCATTCTTACTGATCCAAATGTATCACTTCATTTCTTCACCTCTCCTGTAGACGTCTAATGGGCCAGTGGAACTGTGCATGCATTTCCACTCATGCAGGAGAGGTGTACCTTACCCCCTTCTTAAGGTGTTCTTTGAAGAAGTTCAAAACTGCATGAGGGATAAAGAGGAAGAAATAAAAGAAAGTGGAAAAAGGAATAAGGGAGAAAAAAAATCCCAAATCTTTTCCAAAGCAGGCTTTGAAGAAATCTTGACTTTAAAAATGGGTAAATATCAACTTTCAGAACTATTTAGGAAAGCATGTTTAACACAAAAACAAAGAAACAACAACAAAAACAACAACAACAAACCCACCTAGCAGAGACTATTTCAGGATATTGAGGAAAATTTTTCTCACTTGGGGAAATAAAAGAAAATATTACAGAGTCTTTAAATATGGAATCAACATTAATAATCCACAAAGAAACTCTTTATCAACTAAAGAAAATGTAACCGAATGCAGCTGTGCCTGCCTACCTACCACAAGGAAAGCCAAACTCATGAGACAGGTGCTGGTGAGAAGGAAAGTGGTTTATTCAGATGCCAATGACTTGGGAAGATGGGAGATTCCTGTCCCAAAGCCCATCTCCATGTCTCAGTGCAGGCAGGGGCTTTTATAAGGAGGGAGAGGGGAACAGAACAAGGTGATTGAGGGAGGGGGCTGAAAGATTCTCCATGTGCAGACGATGAGAGTCCACTCTGATAAGGACCTCGGAACTGGTCAAGTGATGGCATGGTGTGCATCTTCCTGGTTTTCATCATCTTAGTTTTATGTGATCCTGGTTCTGTGGTTGAAGGTCAGCAAATCTCCCAGAGCTGGGATGCCTGAAGGCTGGGGTCTATATCTTTTAAAGTTAGTGTCTAGGATTCTTATACAAACAGGTTGTTCATCTACAAGCTACATATTAGTCAGAGTCAGCACTTACAGAAATAAGGTCAAAAGAATGGTGGGGTGGGTTTCAATTCCCCACTGTTACAAAAACAAGAGTCCAGGAGAAAGTCACTAACTTATATGAACCAAAGGCAAGCTTTTAAATTTTGTTTTCCACTGAATCATAAAAGCCAATGCCTTGGTAGTACTGGGCTTACTGGTATTCTCCACATCACATTTTCAAAGATATGATAAGGTCCAGAACAAGATACTAACAGAAGCAACAACATGAACAATATCTGTCTACATATGCACACAGCATGTCTTCATAAAATAAATGAACTTCAGAACTAGAACAGAGCTTAGTAAGCAATTAATCCAAACTGCTTATTTTACACATGAGGGACCAGGAGCTCCTAGTGAATCAGCCGCTTTGACACAAAAACAAATCAAGACTTTATTTCTTCAAGATCCTAAGATCTGAAATGCTTAAAATGGAGGGCAAAGGTTTAAGTATTTTAAGGAAAATAATGGATCTTGTTCATGCTCTTGGTTGTACAAGTTGTATCAAAAAAAGGGAACCATTAGAAATAAAACTGCACTCAAAATTTTTGTGAGACACTGGTAAATAAGTCACTCAAAATTATATACTCAGAGAATAGTATTTGACTTCCTCTGCACAGCTTCTGGTTGTCTCATGTCTTGTGTCTTATAAACAATTCAAACAACCAGCATGACTGGTGGTCATTGAAAGTGGTCAAGCATCTTGAAAGCCAGATGGGCTATATGGACTATAACTACCCACCTAATGGTTCCTGTTCATTTTAATCTTTGGGATGACCTCTCTTCGTTCATCTTTTCCTCTTCTACATGGTTAAAATGTAAATTACCTAGATCTAGCTTATATTCCATGGAACTCTATATAACTTTCTAATTGAAGTTCACAAAGTTAGAACTCAAATTATTCATGAGGTCATGTTATGTTATTTTAAAACTCTAAAGTCTGGCCCAGAGGTGACCTCTGAAAATGGCAAAGGGGAGTGTCACAGTTTCTCTGAAAGTTAATATCACAATCTGCTTAGATGCCCTCTACAAAACTCATTGACCATTACATCCAGTTTTTTCTCTTATGAGAGATTAAAATGGGCTCATGATTAAATTATAAGTTGTGTCTGTTAATTTCTCCATTAGCAAAAGAAATGTTGACATGACTATTATGTGCCCACTCCCTAGTAAAAGTCTATAGCTAGGAACCATGAAGCAAGAAAAGCTGAGGGTTGTGACTGAAGCTGCTATTTCTGGGAAGTTTCTATTCGCTTTAAAATATGCTTCAATTAAAACTCAGGATTGGTGATATTTATAAATTTCAATATATGCTTTTGTCATTAAAAATCCCATGGATTTTTAAAACATGTATAACTCCCTTCTATACAAATAATTATTTGTACCACAGGCAAGTTTTTGGGGAAAGAAAACCAAAAATACAGGAGAAGCTGTAATTTTTGGTAGAGTCTATACTTTCTAAGCTTTTCCATTGTTGTTAGCCTATATTTCCAATTTGAATAAAAGTTATAAGTTACAATAACATCGTTGAAAATCTTTCAAAAAACAAGGCAATTTATAAACATCGAACTAACCTTACATTTTTAAGTGTATGTACTTCTCAGTTATTGAGTATTATAGATTGGGTTCATGCTCTCCTTCTGCATTTATTATCTCCATGTCCTTGAACAAGTGATTTAGCTCCCCAAGGTGTCACCCTGTCTCCCTGTAAAGGACAGTTTGTTTTGTACTTTTTAAGGGCAATGTCAGGTATACAGTAAGTGCTCAATAAAAGCTAAACCTTATCTTATAAGTCCAGTGCTCTAACCCCAGAACTATGGAGCCAACTGCCTAAACCTTACTTTTATTGTCACTTAGCCTTATTAAAGAACTGACACTTGAGAGAACTGGTGTTAGTTTAAAATAAGAAGACTACATGAAGAATGCACAAGGCCCTCAAGGCTGTACTCATGAGATGTGTTGACAAGGAGCCCAGGCCACAGTCCAAGTCCTGTGACTGGCCTGGCTTTTCATGGGGACAGGCTTTGGTCTGACTCCAGCACATGTGGATGCCCCATTCACCCCCAAATTAAATAAGCCACATAGATTAATAAATGGCTGCCCAGTAATTCTGTATGGTCACACATTTGATTGGATTTAGTCTGACTGTAGTAGGAAGGGCTCAGTGACTGTCTGAGGAAGATTTGGTGTATTCCCCGACTCAGAACCCCAAACGTTGGAAGGGAGCATCGTGCAAGTTCTATGCCAGTTAAAAATACAGTGATCATACTGTAATGGTCTTGGTTCATGTCAAATGTCTGATAGCATGTACTTTTGCTTTCAACAGCAGCCCTCTTTGGAGGATGAACGAGAGGAGCACCCTTGTTAAAGAGAAATGTGAAGCCCTTCCTTCAGTATCAAGTTTGGGGTCACGAAGGGGAAACTTTCAAGGTATAGAGGAAAAACTATATAAGACTCCTTTAAATGGCCAGGATTTAGGTGACATGAGTAAGCAAAACATGCCAATAAGCAAAACAAACAAACAAACAAATAAAGCAAGTACTCAAAGACAGAGACAACAACATCAAAAACAAAAATGGCCAGGCTTTAGTTTTGAAATTATTTGAGGTTGGATGGAAGAGCATTTGGATCCCCAGTCAGAGGGCTCTACATTCAGAGAGAGGCGTCAAATCACATTCTCATGGAGAGACCCACAGGCCCTGGGGGAGCTGCCCCGATGTCTGGACTGAATCATCAATCAGTCTCTGTAATTGCTGAGAAGAAGCAAAAAAGGCACGAGATCTAAGGAAACAGGAGTACAGGAAAGTGTAGCATGGAAAAGTGCATTGCAATTGAAGACGGGGGAAAGGAACCCTTTGGAATTTCCTGGGACTCGTTCTGTGTGTGGAGGGTTCGTCTATGAAAGGCGTGTTCACGACACCATTCTGGGAGGAGAAGTGCGTGTGTGTATACATGTGTGTGTATACCCAGAAACTAGAAGTTAATTCTTTAGATAGGATAGGTTTATTAGTAGGAATCACGCTTTGCTCAGAGTGATAAGAAGTCCCACATAACCACGCCTTAAGCAAGCCTGAATGTCATCTCCCTGTTCCATAAGCAATATCTGGAGGTCGACGGTTCATCTGCCCTTGGAAACCTCAGGAGGGCAGACGATGCCCTTGTTCTCGTGGTTCAATATTGCCCCCCAGAAGGACAGACAAAGACAAAGATGGGTGAAGGACTTGTGACGGGCAATGCACACTTTTCTTGGTTTTCAGTTTTTTTGTAGTTTACAACCACACAGGCTCTGCTGGGGTTACATAACTCTCCCAGGCTGTCTGCATGGGCCCGATTTAGAATGGCTGTATGTGGGCTCTCTTTTACACTGTAACACATTTTATCTGTGAGAGCTTCTTTTCTGAAAATTTTATTTTTCAATAACAGTTTATATTCAATATTATTTTGCATTAGTTTCAGGTGTACAGCACAGTAGCTAGACAATCATATAATTTATGAACTGACCCCCCAATATTTCCAATACCTGGCACCATACACAGTTATTACAATATTATTGGCTGTATCCCCTATGCTATACTTATATCCCCATGACTATTTTGTAACTGCCAATATTTACTGAATCCCTTCACCTTTTTCACCCTATCTCTCATCCCTGCCCTGGAAATCATCAGTCTGTTCTCTGTATCTATGGGTCTGTTTCAATTTTGTTTGTTCGTTTATTTTGTTAATTATATTCCAATATGTTACATCATATGCTATTTGTCTTTCTCTGACTGACTTATTTCACTTAGCATGATACACTCTATGTTCATCCATGCTGTTGAAGATAGTAAAATTTCATTCTTTTTTTATGGCTGGACCATTACTGAGATGAATAATTGTTTGTTTAATGTGTCTTTTTCTACTTCAAGAGATTTTAAAATGTGTGTCACAATTAGTGAATAAAAAGATGCACAAAGGCACAAAGAACTCAGTGGGAAAATATTTTCAACAAAGAAGTATTTTACTACTTACATCTCTACGTAAAGTAATGAACCTAGAGATAACACATTGAACTTTTCACAAAATTTATCTCATCTCAAAAAGGATAAGAGATAGAAATATAAAATGTAAAACTATGAAGCTTCTAGAAGAAAACATAGGGGAAAACCAATGTGACCTTGGATTTTATGATAATTTTTTTAGGTACATACCAGAAGCACAATCCGTGAAAAAATATACAGTTAAGTTGAACTTTAGTAAAATTCCAAATGTTTCCTCTGTGAAAGACATTATTGAGAAAATAGACAAGCTGAAGTTTTGTAGAAAATCTTTGAAAAACAGATAAAGAAATCGTATCTTGAACACACAAAGAACTCTTAGATCCCCACTATGAGAAACAACCCAATTGCAATATGGCAAAAGGTCTGAACAGACACCTCACCGAAGGTGTGAGGATTTCCAAAGAGGACAATGCAAAGTGCATATGTAGGTGGCAACTGAGGCATGGGAAGGGGTGCTCAGCATCTTGTCATTAGGGAAATGCAAACTAAAATTACAATCAGACATCATCATCCCTATTAAAATGGCTACAGTCCAAAGAACTAATACCACCGACCACTGACGAGGATGCAGGGCAACAAGAACTCTCATTGCCTGTGGGTGCGCAATATGGTACAACCGCTTGCGAAGACAATTGGGCAGCTTTTTTCAAAGCTAAGCATTATCTTACTATATGACCCAGCAATTACGCTACAAAAGCTAGTGTGCAAATGCTACCAGGGGCTTCACTGACCATACCTAGAAGCAAATAGCTAAATAGCTAAAATATGTTGTATTAGGTGAACATGTAAGTGCAGTGCGAGTAGCCCACGTAACGGGATGCTCTTCAGAAGGAGAAGGAGTTAACTGTCAAGCCCCACAGCAGCATGGGCAAATCTTAGAGGCACGTGGTTAACTAAAATTATTCAGTCTGAAAAAGCTACATTCAGAATAATTCTAGTTATGTGACATTCTCTAAACAAGACACTGGTTGCCAGGGCTAAAGGAGGGTAGAAGGTTTGACTAGGTGAAAGGTGAACATGATTAGGGAAAATGCCATTTTTATCACACCTTACACACAGTTTCTTTTATTTTTGGCGGGGAGAGATGGTGGTGGTGAATTATTCTGAATGATATTTTAAAGGCGGTTATATAATATTACGAGTGGGTACTTGTTAAATGTGTGTACATTTGTCACAATTTATGAATTGTAATGGAGATTGTATAGTTTTGTATTTGTAAGCTATATGTCACATATTTATTTTAAAAAGCAACACACTTATATTTTAGGAAGTTAGGAATCGATTGCTTATTGGTCCATTCTGTAATTCCTTTAAGTTAAGCCTCTCCATTTTAGAGAATATGGTATTGACTGCCTGGTCCTTATTTTCAATCTTTGTCTCCAAGGTGATTTCGACGGCTCTTAAATGTGGAAACACCATACAAGTTCTCAGTACTTTATTTGTCTTTCTAACATCTGATTTTCCCTATGGACCTAAGAGCTGTAAATCTAATTTAGAAAAATAATGATCCTTGAAAGCATTCAGAGCATAATAAACAGAAATTATAAAAAAAATTATTTAAGCTCTATAAAACCAGGAAGAGAGGAAAGACACCGTTCTGTGGGACACGCGAGCCGCCTTAAGGAGCCATGACCAAAAGAAAGGAAGAAGAGAGCTGAGAACACATTAAGGGTCAGCCCGGAGTAAACTAGCCCTCTGAAACTCATTTCTGATGTGCATATTTCACCATCAATGTTCTGTGACTTGATTATTTTGAAACAATAGGTGAAATACTCATGTCTCAGCCACTTACACTCATATAGTCCCAGCTATTCTCAGATATTATCCACCCTTTCTGTTCATTTCAGAGGCCAGAAAAGGACCCAGTGGGTGAACTGCATTCTCTCTCTTGAAGGCTCAACAGTGGCAGAAAGTGACCCAAGGACATTCCATCAAACATGTTCTTTGTCATTATGATGACAGAATATAAATAATTTTGATAGCTTAATTGTTAAAAAGATCCCCACATTTTCTGCAGTGATAAAGTATCACTAGGTTTTTGATAATAGGTGGGAATACACACACACACACACACACACATACACACAGACATACATAAATATATATATATTTAAATGAAAATAAGCACTATCAAAGTGAATTTGTTCCCCCATTTTTATCTTTCTTCAACAATCATGAGGCAATAACATAAACTTCCTCAGTAAGACAAACCCATTCCTAATAGGGGCAGATAATAAGGACAGTAACATGGCTGAATATATTCTTATCTTATTGTATAAGACTTTTGAAATTGACTGGCTGTACTTTCCAGTCTACTCATTTAATGATTTCTAAATCCCTGCTTTGTACATTTGACTAAAACACAAATCTCAAAAACAGTGAAAAGAGACTTGATGTTCTTGTATTCCAGTGTCTGCCTGAGTTAGGCTCCCAAGAATCACCATCTTCACGTTCTAATAACGTTTCAACAAATGTTTTCATTCCTATCTCCCCACATCAGCTGCGACCCCAATAAATCTCCAGCCCTAAGATAATTGGACAAAATCGTTTCTGATGTTATTATGAAGCAAAGTTGAGCAGGGGCAGCGTCTTACGTTCAAACAGCCGGCTCACTGAATACTCATCTCTGAATTTCCCATTTCTGTTCCCTGGCGCATTCTCACCAATACTTTGTCCCGTCAAAGCCTCCAATCCGTTAACCCAGTCACCTTTTCATGGTCCACCATCCCAATTAGCTCCTTATTTCTCTTCTTACCCAGCTTGTGTTTTGTCATCTGTACCATGATCGACTTGGGTCCTTTCTCCCTTGCCTGACAAGTGGACAAGCCACTGAAAAAGTAGGACACAGAACCTTCCTGTGCTCCCGTGTTGAAATCTGCAAACTTACCTGCCTCTAGACTGATAGCTTTTGTATTCCTTTTCTTTCAGATTACTTTTTAAAAATATATATATATTTTATTGATTATGCTATTACAGCAGTCCCATTTTTTCTCCCCTTTATTCCCCTCTGCCCTGCACCCCACTCTCCCACCAGTATTTCCCCCCTTAGTTCATGCTCATGGGTCGTACATATAAGTTCTTTGGCTCCTCCCTTTCCTATACTATTCTTAACCTCCCCCTGCCTATTTTGTACCTACCAATTATGCTTCTCATCCCCTGTACCTCTTCTCCCTGTCTCCCTCCACCCCACCCCGCTGAGAACCCTCCATGTGATCTCCATTTCTGTGATTCTGTTCCAGTTCTACTTGTTTGCTTAGTTTGTTTTTGTTTTTAGATTCAGTGGTTCATAGTTGTGAGTTTGTTGTCATTTTACTGTTCATAGTTTTGATCTTCTTTTTCTTAGATTAGCCCCTTTAACATTTCATATAATAAGGGCTTGGTGATGATGAACTCCTTTAACTTGCTTTATCTGGGAAGAACTTTATCTGCCCTTCCATTCTAACTGATAGCTTCGCTGGAGAGAGTCATCTTGGATGTAGGTGCTTGTCTTTCATGACTTTGAATACTCCTTTGCAGCCCCTTTCTGCCTGTCAGATCACTCTTTTATGCTCTTAAGTGATGGCGATTCCTGCTCTCGGGCCTGAACTTCATCATTCTCATGCATCGCTGCCTTTCTTTACTCAGTAGTAATGTTTCATTCTCTACTATCATCCCCAATAGGTTAAAAATGCATTGGACATACCCCATATCCACTTAAAAGAATCTCCTCCTGATTCTACATTCCCTTCCAGCTACAGAATTTTTTTTTTTGTTTGTTCGTTTGGCTACTGTTGTATAAAAACATCTTCAGTGAGTGGTTTCTATTTGCTATTTCTATTTCCTCTCATTCCTTCTCTTTTCTTTTTAAAGAATTGTATGCTTTGAAGCAATTTAAAGTTTGCCCCAAAATTTCAAGGACAGGACAAGCAGCATTTATCCTGAATCATTGGGGAGCGTATTGCTCACCGACGTCCCCGACACCTGAATGCATGGTGTGTGTTTCCTAAAGGCGAGGACGGCGTCCTGCACACCCACGAACAACAGACTCGGTTAGCATGCGCCGCATCCGTCTGGTCCCCAGACCCCAGCCAGGTTCCAGCAAGTGTCCATGTAACGTCGTTTACAACAAAAGGATCCAATTCAGAATCAGACGCTCCATGACATTGTCGTGGCTCCTCAGTCTCCTTCAATCTGGAGTGGTTCTTCATTCTTTTCTTGAAGTTATGACCTCGACCACTTTGACAAGTCTTCTTATAAGGACACTAGTTCTATTAGATTAGAGCCCCACCCTTATGACCATAGAGGTTTCAACTCCAAGTACAGGCACACTGGGGTCTAGGGGCCCAACAAATAAATTTTGGGGTCACAAACATTGAATCCATGACACCCACCCGTGGTTATGTCCTCCTCACATGGCTCTGCATTCCCTCCTGGGCCTTGTACCTCCCCAAGCCCCACCCCTCTGTGAACACCTACCTTGATTAGCCCTGCCTATAGGGTTTTGGGCTAAATTTGGGGGGGAGGGGAAGAAAAGGGTGGAGCTTCTCTCCTGTGATTTATTCTTCCTCTTCTCTGTCTCCCTTATTCAGCACCCTGAAATCACCACGCAGCACATAAACAGAAGATTCTCGATGCCAACATCGGAACGTGTGGCTCTCCGTTCTGTCCCGGTGCAGCTCCCCAACCAGAGCAGGCAGAAGCAGGCTGACAAAGCCTGGCCACTGGGTGGCCCCACTGGCCCCACTCTCTCATCTCCTTTAGATCTCAGCTCAAAGTCACCCTACACTTCGCCCTCCCCGATGAGCTTCTGCACACACCACATCACAGGCTCGATTACTCTCTAATCAGTTTCCTGGGCTTTTTAATCATAACACCCCCCCCATCATCATCATCATCATTTATTATCTACCCATCTAATATCCTGTGAGACAAAATGAGCTGTATACATGTTTGTGTGTGTGCCTTTGTCATTAGCCCTTTCTTTACTGCTTTTGTCACTAGTGCTAAGAACCATACCTGGCACAAAGTAGGCACTTTGTCAAATTTTTTTTTTTGTTTAAAATTATTTTGCAATGGTATGATGAAAATGAAAGGCATTCATACAGAGCCCTCTTTCATTGTAGCACCTGGGCGAGCATGCAGAGCAGGGTCCCAGGTGTTGGGGGATGGGGAGCACGGGTATTGGGGTTCAGTGACTCAGTGCTGGGGGGGAGTGAATGAGTATGTGGGGCAAAGTCAACCCACACAAGAATGAAGGGAAGGGATGGCCATACGGGATAGAAAAAACATAGACAGGGATATGCAGAGCTCATGATGTAAGTTGAAACACAGCAAACTAGAATAACATGAAACCAAAGAAGACTGTATTTACCACAGAGGAATTTTCCAGAGAATGGCCAGTTTGCTGTAAAAACGGTAAAAAAAAAATTCAAAAAGTAATTTAAAAAATAGAAATCAGAGTACAAATACTGTGAAAGACAAAGATTCAACTTAAGAATCAGAAGATACACAAAGTAAAAAGTAAGGAAAAATGAAGAAATAAGAGTTAAATGACATGAAAATATTTTTGGTAAGAAAACAAAGAAATGATAAATAATTTTTAAAAAGATTTTATTTATTTATTTTTAGAGAGGGGAAGGGAGGAAGAGAGGGAAACATCAATGTGTGGGTGCCTCTCTGGCGCCCCCTACTGGGGACCTGGCCCACAACCCAGGCCTGTGCCCTGACTGAGAATCAAGCCACCGACCCTTTGGTTTACAGGCCTGCACTCAGTCCACTGAGCCACTCCAGCCAGGGCCAAAACGATCAATAATTTTAAGAAGCACTCTTCAACCTAGAAGTCAGATAAGTCTGTCACAGGACACAGCCTATGGACACGTGAGACGCTCTTGGCAGGGTGTGTCCAGTTTGCTGATGTGTAAAGAGGAAGGTGGCAATTCCAAACATGTGACAAAACTTGCATTAAGAGACTTACTGAATTCAAACATTTTTACCCACATCCACCAGTTAGGATCTACAGAGTCAGAAGGAAGAAGCTACGCCAGTTATTTTAATAGACAAAATTGAATACAAAGCATTTTAATTGCATACCGGAGACGGAAATAAGACGTTAAGGTATTTTCAAGTTACAACCACAGGGACTGGGGGGACTCAGGGAAAAGGTGGAGATAATTAAAGTTTTGAAGCATGAGGAGTAGCCCAGTCCACTGAGACTGGGACTCGGGTCTCAGAATTGAGGCGCTGCGGGCCTGCGCCCAGGCCTGGGGACCTGGGAGGCTGGTAGAGCGCAGCTGGGGCCCGAGCTCTCTGGGCATCCGGGAGGCGCAGACACGCAGTGGAGCTCGTTCTGGAGTGCTGGGGATGTGGCAAACTGTCATTGCTGCTGCTGGCAGAACAGGCATTGCCTGGGGGGGAAGACGTCTCGGTGGAGAAACGCGGAAAAATGCTGCAGGGAAGTGAGGTGAAGGAGGAAGAGGGTACGGACAACACAGAGCCTGTCCTTCTCCCCTTCCCTCACCTTCCAGGGTCCTTCCAGGGTCCCCCCAAGTGCCTCCAGAGCATCACCAGATGACAGTTAGCAAAACAGAGATGCGGCCTGCATAGTCCTGGCCCGAGGCATGCAGAGCAGAGCGGACAGGAGTGGGGGTGAAGCTGAGCGGTAAGGGGCAGCATCGCTAACTTTACCTCCAGGGCCTTGACTGAAGGAAGCATTCCTGTTACACTGGAGAGTGACATAAATCCCGGCCACAGCCGTTGTTGAAACGTATGCAATCGTTAAGCATCATATTAACAATAATTTCTAATAGATGGAATACTATATTGAATAAGGACACTATTTAGAGCAAGATTCCTAATTGCATGTTGCGCGGAATGATAAGTGTGCTTTTTAGTAATGACGGGACTAGAGTGATAAAGTAGCAATAATGGTAATATAAAGTAATAACTAAACGATAATAGTAAATAGAATAAAATTATAATGACAAGAGTTAACGCTTTTTGCTAATACTAAGATACTTCTCACTTTCACCAGACATTTTGCTTTCCATTTATTATCTCTTTCAAAGATGCCCCACAAACCTGGTAGTTAGGTAGCTGCTGTGTTCTACTGGGAGTTGTGAGGAGAAAATCGTATTCTCAAGGTGGCAGGTGAAGACATGAGCCCAGGTGTCCGAACCTGAGCCACTTCACTTCCGATCTGATGTTTCAGTATGGTACAGATGACACATGTCATTACAAGCCTATTAGACATTAATAAAGTATTTATAATCTATCGGAGCAGTGTGCCTGATACAGGGACCCAAGTCTTGGGTCTTTGAAAGACACCCTCTTTCTCCTGGGACTGTGCATACAAGGCCATGACAATCATGTTGCCAGCTGTCCATGTCCCTGCTCCGGTACGACCCCACCCTCCATGGGCCCAATGTCATCATAGAGCGTACTGGCTGTCATTGGTTGGAGTGCATTTCTTATGTACACTCCCACCTCAGTCGCGTTTCCTGAGGTGAGACTCAGGTCACAGTGACTGGGGCGTGGGTGTCTCAAACACTGACAGCGTCTTCGTACCTCCCACGATGACTCATGCTGTCTGCTGTGTGTGGGCTGCACTCTCTCCGAGGAAACCTCATGTTGCTTTTCTGCCAGTTGTGAGGAAAGACCATGCAGCTGCCCACACGCACCCAGCGATGGAAGACGGTATTCAACGGCTGGCTTCCAGGGTTCATATGTTTCCCACAGTCTTGGCACAGTTTCAGTGTGTTGTTGGAACTGTTGAGGGGGTGAGGGTTGCCACCTGTGATGTGCCGTCATCTTTGTTGGAACGGTGGGGAGAAGAAATCCATGGTAGAGATTTGTGGTCACTGAGAAATACAGTCTTTTCTGGGTCCAGTTTTTAAGGAGTGAGTGTGTAAGGGGTACCGGGTTATTATAGACCAAAGCGAGGTTCAGGCATGCGGGTGGGGAGTAAACCAAAGTCCTATGACTTAATAGAAAGGAGCCAAGAAATGCTGTTTATTAACTTTGATATTGAAGCCAAGTAAAATATACTTAGGACCGACTTGCACAACTGACAGTGAAAGCTGTGTCTTTCTCATCATTTCAGACTCCAAGATGAAACAAAGCACCGTGCATACAGCAAAATGCAAAGTAGGACAAACCTGAACACAGACAGTGCAAGACAGTACAGGGATCTTCAAAAAGAAGAGGATTTTTCTGCATCTCGGGTAACAAAATGAAATACCTCTACCAACCGGGGCTTCTCAGCATGAGGACGAGAACTTTCCCGACAGGAGTGAGCCCTCAGATGACACTGGACCCTGGCAAGTCATGGGGCACCCGCAGAAAATGATTGTCACGTGTGTCTCAGACGAAAGACCATTTTCTCTGCTTCCAGATCTAACACTGACAGTATGCATATTGCTAAGGTTTTTCTATCGTTTCTATTATTTTGGAAAGACACATTTATTGAAATAGCACTACAAATAATATTATTTACTACTAGGAATGGGAATTTCACAGAGGCTGAACTACTGCAAGAGAAAAAGAGGTTTACAGTGAAATGTGAATGGCTTTGAGAGCATAGTGTGAAATAATTATTTCTAAAGAAAAATGTAGTTCTCCATCACTCCATACGGTTCAGTCAGATATGATTCATTTCAATTCATTGGTAGAGGAGACAAACACGGAAGATTTATTTACTGATTTGGGGGAGCACATACAATTCAATGGTGGGGGAAAGTATTGAATAATATATGATCTTTTATTTTAAAAGATCCCCACCCCCCAAATAGCTAGTAAAGTTGAGCATGTTTTCATACATCTGCTGGACATTTGTGTGTCCTCTTGGGAGAACTGTCTGTTCAGGTCCTCTGCCCCTTTTTTAATAGGATTGTTTTTTGTCGCTGTTTAGTTGTATTAATTCTCTATAGATCTTGGATATCAGCCCCTCGTTGAGGTGTTGCTTGCAAAGAGGTCCTCCCGTTTGGCTGGTTGCCTTTTCATTTTGTTGATGTTTTTCTTGTGCTGTGCAGAAGCTTTTTAGTTTGATGGAGTCCCAGTTATTTTTACTTTTACTTCCCCTGCCTTTGAGGTCAGAGTCATAAAGTCCTCTCTAAGGCCAAGGTGCCTAAGTTAGGTCCCCACGTTTTCTTCTAGGTGTTCTGTTGTTTCAGGTCTTACACTGAGGTCTTTTTGAGTTAGTTTCTGTGTGTGCTGACAAACAGCGCAGTTTCCTTCTTTTGCAGATGGCTTTCCCCTTCTCCCAGCCCCGTTTGCTGAAGAGACTTTCTTTTCTCCGTTGTGTGCCTTTGGCTCTGATGTCACCCTAATCGTGATGCAGGAGCTCCAAGACGGTGGCTGCTTAAGTGTCCGTGATATTCCCCCCCAAACCAGCATTGTGGGCATGCCGGTTATCTCTCACATTAGGGGGAGTGTACCAACGGCGGTGGGGCGGGTCGGTGCCAGAGCGACCGAGGGGGACCGCCCCACCTCCAGCCTCGGAGCTCCCCGCGGGGTTGGGGACCCGAGGCGGCAGCAGGGCGGGAGCTGTTGTAACCTGTGCAAGTGCTACCGGGGTGTGATAGACGCAGGGACCTGGAGGGACGGGGCCTTGAGAGACCACTTTCCTCATCCGGCGTGGCTGCCGGCCAGGCCGCCCTCCGTTCTCTGAGGTGGAGTGGGGACGTCCTGAGCTACCTGACACCAACAAATTCAATGAGATTAAGAAAAAATCTTTTTTCTTCTTTGTCTTCCTAATTTTCATAGCGTCCATTTGGGAGGAAAAAATGACAACAAATCCTTCCCCCTGTGCCACTTAAATATTTGGTTAAGAAAATTTCTTAAAGGCCTGTTTCTTTGTCTTTAGTTTCAAAGTATCAGACATTAAAGTGTAATATAAAAGAAGAATAACGCGGTCATGGCTCGGTTGCTGAGTAGGTTGGATTGTTGCTCCAGGTACCAACAGGTTGGGGGTTTGATTCCAGTCAGGGCGTATCCCTGGGTTGCGGGTTCCATCCCTGGCAGGGTATGTGTGGGAGGCACCCCACTGACGTTTCTCTCTCACATCTCTCTCTTGCTGTCCCTCCATGTCTCTCTTTCTCTCTTTCTGTCTCTCCCTCTCCCCTTCCTTTCTCTCTAAAATCAATAAAAATATCCTTGGGTAAGAATTTTTAAAAAGTAGAATAACATGTACACGAAGCAACGAGCTAATAAATTGCAAATGATGGTGATATTCAAGGACCCAGCCATGACTTCAGCTTTTTGATTAACATTCATTCTTTGGTAAAGGTTTGATTTTTCCACTAGCCGCTGTTACAAACCATGACACTAATAGGGCTTAATTTCTCTTCACAATTCTTATAGACACATTTCTGGGCCAACGGAAAAATCTTTGGAGGCTGGAGGAGTTAATTAGGGTTGGCAAAGTTTTCACTGAAGCATTGAAAATTAGTTACTTCAGCTGCTTCCTATTACAAAGTAGGATCTAATTTCAATACAAAATTGACCTGAAGGAACGTCTCCAGTGTCTTTCGAAAGGCTGCTCCCTATGGTGGGCACTGTCCCCAAGCACTGTCCCCAGGCAGAAGGCAGCTCTGTGGAGGCGGAGGGATCGGAGCATGGAAGGAGTCCCTGCACTCCTGGGAGTGGGACTTGTCTCACAATCCTGGGGCAGACAGGCTGTTCAAGGGTGAGGTGCTCTATGCTCCAGTTCTGCACGTCTGTGTTCCTTCCGCCTTCCACTGCTTGACCAGTCACCACACAGAGCCCACTCATTTGTCACTGCCTGGTGCCAGGGCCACTTGAGCTGGCACCTTGGAGCCTCTTGGGGATGACAGCAGTGATTGGAGTAGCTGCCGGCCCAGGGGCTGAGCACGCAGTCTCTAAGTGTCTTGCCCCACACTCACCTGCCCAGAAAATGTGGTCTTGCTAAGGGAGACAGACAGTGTGAAAACTGGTCATAAATCACTGAGGGGACACTTGATTGCACATGGCTGGCCAGGCGGCATCGGGTTGAAAGCGGGGCATGTTTCTCTGATGTTGATATTATAGGGTTCATTGGGCTACAATGCAGCTTTGAATAAAATGTGTGTGTGTCTGTGTCCAGCACTGCGAGAGTTGACCTTTCTGCCTATTACGTTTGGATTTTATTGTACACCCTATCTGTGTCTGCTTAGTTGGGCATATAGATTATAGTAATAGATTTCCTAATTTAAATCCATTCTTAAAGTATTTTGGGGTCAGTGCTGGTTTTTTTTTTTTTTTTTTTTTTGCCATAATATTGTAGGCGGTTTACTAGTATTTTTCTTAGAGTTTATGCATCTTATATGATGCATCTCTTTCTGTGCGCTCTCTCTGTTGGGTTGCATTGTGTGCACTAATTTTATGTTCGGAGTGAGAATACAGTCTTTCTCATTTTCCAGTGCTCTCAATTGAAGAGACCTGTTAGATTACAGCTACTCCATCTAAAAATTATCCCGAAGTCCTTTACGAGAAGGTTTAAACCTGGACTCCTAAGCTGGTCACACCCAGGGACCATGCGGCTGTGGTGCATAGTCAGCTATGTTGTTACACGGTGGGATAAACGTTAATTTTGCTGATATATCCTCAGACTTTGATTCTGTGAGTAGGAATCAAGCTTCAGTCAACTTTCCTCCTTCTCTATCCCCACTGGCCCTTCTGTGTTTCAGCTTATCATCTCTTGCATGACTCTTTTAACAATCTCTTAAAAGTTCTTTTATCTCTACTCTTATTCCATTACAATTAATGATTAAACCCATAGCTAAATAAAATGTTCAAAAATGCAAATATGAACCTGCCCTTTCTCCTTTCAAAGCCCTAATACTGCCCGTTGGCACTTACAGCCACCTCTGACCTCCTTAAACTGGCACAGCACAGCCAGGTCTCTAACATGCGGACCCCAGCCCGGCCGCCCAACCTCCCCCAGCACGCCAGATTCTGCTGTGCCCTTCAGGATCTCTCCACCTGTTGGCTTAGGTCCTCCCGTTATTCTCATAGCACCTTCCTGTGTTCTCTCTATTCTACACCATCTTCTTGTAATACATTGTTTAGTGTCTCTATACCTGAGACAGACAACAGAGTCAAGTTCTTGTTCAAAGCCCATAATGTATACCAATGGCCGGTCCAGTGTCTGGCACACAGTAGGTGTTTAATGTTTGTTCAAAAATACAGTAACAAGGAAATAAGCAAAATAAAAACTACAGATTTTCTCAGTGATACAATGGAAGATGTGGATAAATGGAACATATTCTCTGTTTATATGAGAAAATACCATGTTGGCTCAAACAAGCTTGTGTAATAAACACAGTCACAAAAATTATTTTAAAAGGTTATGAAATTGAAAAAAAGGTATTCTAAAGTTCACTTGGATGAGTAGATACAAAAGAAAGGTAAGAACATTTAAAAAGCAGTATGGGGGTGTTGTAGTCTAACCAGAAAGTAAAATAAGTCAAGTGCGCTTCTTCGGCAGCAATGAACAGAAAGATTAATTTAACAGGCTAGAACTTTTAGAGATAATTCTAGGCATAAATAAAACGGTTGAAGATAGAATGGCAGCGTAAATCAGTGTTGTGATAACTGAATAACCATCCACAAGGGGATGGTCTTTGATTTTGGAGCCCTGCACAAAAAAGCTAATGATTACACTTTAAAAAAATGGAAGCAGCTATAATTGAATTCCCACACCTTCGATTGGCTAGACAATGGTTTTTAAAATGAGACACTAAATACAGAAAACATGTATCTTTAAAATAAAAGATATGAAGACACACATTTTAAAATATGGCAAAAGCTGCACAAATTGAGTTAAAAGACAAAGGACCCATCATCTTCAGAGGTAATTTCCCTAGAAATGCTGGATGCTGGGCTACTTCCCCTAATGGTTCATCTTTCTCCCAGCTCACTAAGACAGATACAACGTAGCGTCACTACGATGTTGATAGCTACGAGCTTAAGAAAAGAGCCATTTTCCTGTGGGCCCTCCCACTCGCGCCCACCCCAGGACTTGCCCCAATGCAGCAGCCATGGGGCGCTGGTGGCCCTCTGGGGAGGGCCTGTCCCCTCACCGCTCCTGCTGGCACCTGGGCTGTGCCTGCACCGCCCTCCCCGCTGCGCGCCCGGGGCAAGGGTGATGAGATGAGCTCAGGCACCTGCTGGTTTCCGAAGCGGACCCCGTTGCTTGCGGAGGCGCAGTTACATCCCGGGTGCAGTCACCCGGGTGCGTGTAATTAACCCAGTCTTGGATAATGTTAATGTGCTTTTACATTTTAATTACCGGGGGTGGGGGGTGTGGTGGTGGTGTTGGTGGTGATGCTTTCTCAAGGTATTTCTCTTTTGTCTCCAAATCACAAAAAAGCAGAAGACTAAGCTGAAAATCTCTACGGAGTCAGGAATCTTTGATTCTTGGATGTACCTCAGGTGCCTAGAATGAGGGCCGGTTCAGAGCAGATGCTTACTCAACATTGGGGGATGAAGGAGCGAGACGGTGGTCACTGGGCTTCGTCACGGAGGAATCCACTCCCCGCGGGTCGGACTTTCAGTTCTGACAGAGAGTGGCTCCGTCCTTACCCTGTATGTGCTGAAAGTTGTTATTGCTAAAAAGGTCTTATTATTTCCATTTTCAGTGACACAAGTGAAACATTAATTGTAGAGGAAACGGGAGGATAATATTTTGATACACTTTTCTTACATTAATTAATTAAGTGCTCTATTTCCCCCACCCTGCACATTTTGAAAATTGATTGCCATGGACTTTTTTTTAATGTTGTCTTGGTCTTTGGAGTGTTTTGGTTGGAAGCTTAACTGTTAGGAATATTAACCCAGTACCTTGCATTTGTACTGAAGTTAGTTCTAAAGATTGTGGGTGTCTGTGGCATTTTTATCATATTTCAAAATTTCAATACAAATATTTTAAAGTATGTAATTGAGATACATTTACTTCCTAGTTAAGTTTTCTACCCAGGGCCAAATAATGCTTCTAATCGTTTTGTTTTGTTTTGTTACTTAACTTAATCTGTTCCTGGATTTAGGGCCTTTTAGGGATAAAAGCAGTCTTCCCATCATCACCGCTCCCGGTGCCTGCTGTCAGCACTTGTACACGTCCTTCAGCAGGAACCCTTTTCATCGCTCCCCACGTTTATTCAGTTTGGGGTTAATGCTCATCGTAAAAAGTTCTTGGTTTTGATTAGACAATACTTAAAATACGGAAAAGTAAAAGGGGGATCGAAAAGACAGTTGTGATTTTGTGGGAAAATTGTCTTATTATAAACATATTGTGTTCATCCCCTGCTGTCCTGGATTCTCAACTCACTGGGAGTTCGGTGATTTCACTCCTGGGACCCTGGGTGAGTGGTGCCCGTGGGCGCATTTTGTAACCCAGTTTCAATCTTCTTGCGGAAGCTGTGCTTTGACTGATGCTGAAACCTGATTTACCAGGACTGATAATTAGCTTAACACCCAGTGAATCAGAAAGCAAGTCTCAAATCAGAACGGGGAAAAGTTGAATTAAATTAGTATTTTGGTATTGCTCAGCCGCCCCCCATTTTAACTGTTGATTCAACATTTTAATTAATGCAGGTCACCTGTTCATTCAGGTGCTCACTGAATGCCTACATCATGTAAGGTGCGGAGTTCAATTTATTTCATCCTGTTTTTCACTTTCAAAGTCTTGTATTTTGGGACTACTGTGTAGCAGAGTTAATCAGAAAAGGCTGTTTTTATTTCTCTGATATGCAGGAAAATTTTTGCCATAAAAGTTTATTTGTCCCCCAAATATGCTACTTGTATTGTTTTACTAAGAAATGTTGAATTATTCTGTGCACTTATTTAGATCTGCTCCAGAAGTTTCTTCTGTATTTAGATAAATACAATCACAATATACCATCTGCAAAAAATTAGCATTTTACAAAAAAACAGTGAACGAGAAGGTATAGTTAGAATAATAAAAGTACTTAAAACTGCATATTGAGCAATAAATACCTTTGTCTGTTTGATATTTCCCTTAAAGGAATAAATAATCTCAACAACCATGAAGTGTGTTAGGCAGCAAATATTTTCAGCATCTATTTTTCGTTAAATAACCATATTTCTTCGTGGTTACTTTTAATTTCCTTTCTCAATGTGTAGTCAATTATAATGCTCAAATTTGAAAAGATGAGTGATTATGCTTAGTTAATTTCTAGAGGAAGAGTGAGCCCCAGATAGGCAAAATCACAAATCTTATAGGTTGAAAATGGTTTAAACCTTAAATTTCAAGGAAGAAATAGCCTAATTTTTTCTTTTAGCATGTAAGCATGTCAGCCGAAGGGGTAATCCCTTGTACATTCCCCCTGTCTCAAGTCCTGAAAAGCTGGCAAATTTCAGAGTGTCAAAACCAGAGTGAGATCTGTTGCAAGTGAGTAAACCACTGCTTGGAAGGTCCTCGCTGGTGCTGGAGAAAACAGAGAAACATGTTTGGTGCTTGGTGAGTTGGACTTCATTGTCTCTAAGGCCTCTTTATCATTCTATAAGGCAATGAATATGGACATTCTTTTTTTTTTAAGATTTTATTTTATTTACTTTTATTTTACTTTAAGATTTTATTTACTTTTAGAGTGGAAGGGAGGGAGAAAGAGAGGGAGAGAAACATCAATGTGTGGTTACCTCTCATAGGCCCCGCACCGGGGACCTGGCCCACAACCCAGGCATGTGCTCTGACTGGGACTTGAACTGGCAACCTTTTGGTTCACAAGCTGGCATTCAATCCTCTGAGCCACACCAGCTGGGGCTGAATATAGACATTCTGCTAAAAGACAACATGGGGGCCCCATATTGGTGGATAAGCCAGCCTTAGCTGAGGTCTTAAGAATTATGAACTATTACTTTCTGCAGGGAGAAGGGAGGGTCAAGAGACAAAAGCCTGGATTGATCAGAAGTCCCCTCTGTGGATACTGAACTTCCCTTCCCCTCAGGTCACTCACAGGTAAACCTGGAGGCCACCTCAGAGCTGCCACACCAGAGACTGGAGAGAGGACTTTTGAGAGGCAACCGGAGGATGTCACTGAGATGTTTGGGGTTGCAGGCCGGAGAGACCCAGTGGGCACGCACAAGGGTAGAATGATCTAGGGCCTGAAAACTTTCAGTGCTGCTAGGTCTCGGTCCACGTCCAGGCACAGGGACAACAACTGGGACTCACATGCAGAATTTCAGGCAAGACAACAGCAGAAGAGAGCACGGGATGCTGAAAACGTGCTTTGTCAGCAGGGGAAGGAGAGCGACGCTTTATTCAAGGGAGAAATGGGCCCTGGCTCTCTGGCAACAGGAGAGCATCGCTGTTTGCATTGAACTTGGGGCTGGAGAAGAAACTCCATCAAAACCCCCCAAAATGTACTCTGACCATAGAGGCAATCTGGAAACCTCTGGACGTGGTCAGCAAGCTTCTCTTGACCACAGACAATCGTCCAGCCCTGCACGGGGATTCAGCTGGGGTAGAGAATTGTCCACTTCTCCCTCTGGCCTTCCAGATAGCTCCAGGGCCCTGGAGGACAACGGGCCCACTCAGTGTTATATGTTGCAGCGGGTGACCACACCCAAAATTGTCGTCCCTGGTTGAAACATTACCCACTTGAGTTTGTCCGCATGGGGTAGACCAAGGACAAGATATGGGATGTGGATTTGCCACCAGGGACCCAGTGACAGTGACCAGCAGTTCCTATGCTTTCAAGTACATAAGAGCTACCTGGACAGTTTGCTGCAACTCAGTTTCCAGGTCTTTATTCCTTGAGATTCTGATTCACTGGATGAGGGGGAGGTCCCTGAACTTGCATTTCTCACAGACTCTGCGACTTTGAGAACCTACCTTCCCATGCAGTGGGCCCCACACTTCTGTGTGTAGGATCCGAATGAACTGTAGGGCTTGGTAAACCCAGAGGGCCGGGCCTCACCCACAGAGGGGGAGGCTTTGCCCAGGTGCCCAGGCTGTGTTGATGCTGATGGATGGGACGTCTGATTTCGGGCATGATGTCGCAGGCAGCCGGCACTCAGCTTCTTCAATGTTGTGTTTTGTCTTCCACCCACCTGCCACTTAGAGTTTCCAATAACGGTGGGAACCAAAAGGAAAAGTAACAGTAAGAGTCACCGGTTCCTCATTAAAATCTCACACAGCCTGGCCCTTAGTGGTAAGAAGCCTTGGTGCCCATCACGTGGGTGTCAGGGTCTGGACCTGTGACTTTGGTTTCAGCTCAAAGACACACCCTGGGAGCCCGGTCCCCCGGGGCCTCCCCTGGGTCACGTTCACCGTCTCCTGGTTTGTTATTCTTTCATCTAGAGGCAGTCTCCCTCCCACTAATGCCATGATTATCATGGATATAAAATTATCAACTATTTTATTTACATTATTATCCGAGAACAAAAGCCGACAGGGTCCATTTACGGAAGGAGCCCTATTAATAATCTCCATATATAGCCTGAGTTGGAAAAACCAAGACAGTACTTTATTCTTTCATAAAGTTTAGTTACTGAAATTACAGAAAACTGAGTGCCGAGCCTAAATGAAGTGACACATTAAAAAAGAATTAATTGAAACCGGGACACTCAAGGATGCTTATCAAATATGTTAGAACCTTATTAATTCAGTTCTATGGAAAAAACCTTACCAAATGCTTATAAAATATGTTAGAACCTCATTAATTCAGTTCTGTGGGAAAACACACACACAGGATCTTAATTATTAATACGTTCAAATATTATTTTTTCCCCAAATTAGTCACGATGGATAGGAAACCTACTTAGAGAAAAATCTGTATAAAAATACTCAAACATTTATAAGAAGGCACTGAACTTCTAGGGATAGGAATTCAATTTATATGGTGAAAGTCCTTGATGCTTATTATATGTTATATATAAATTCTGAACAATGAGATCTGGGTCTTCATAAGTGACCTGACATCGTTCACGAGGTGCCTCCCACATTTTACTTCTAGTAACATTTTCTATTAGAACTTATTAAAACTGTCTTTAAAATTATCTACTAAAATATCCCTGGTTTTCTGGGTTTTTTTTTTTTCCCCAGAACAGCTTCTCTCTTTTTGCCTGAAACTCAACTTCTTCTCCTATTCAACTTGCTTTTCTTACTGAGGTTCCTGCCTCCATTTGCGGCCTCTCCAGTGTTTCAATTACTCAAGGTAGAAGCAGGATTTTCTCGGAACACTTCCTCTCATTCACAATAATTCGATCCCTAAGTTCCTAAAGTTTGCTACAAACGAACTGCAGGCACTGCCTGAATTTGTGCCCTTAGCAAATATGATGGAAAATATTCCTGTGTTTGGTGTGTCTGTCCCCGCCACCAGCATTTTTCATTTTACACACACACACACACAGGATTTATTTACCGGATAGTTTATATACTAAAAGAACAGGATCTGACCCTGCTTAAATTCTAGTAAGGCTTCCCTATTGCCTCCAATTACACAAGCCATGTTCCTTAGCTCTCCACTCAGAGTCCTTTATAATGATTAGCCCCCGCCTTCCTGTATTTTGGGCTCTCGGCTCATCTCAGTGATACCTGCTCACCTGAAACCGTTTCATGTATTTTTCCCTTTTGAATGACTTCTCCGAGTTGTAAACTTCTTGTCACCTTTCAGTGAACAACTTAATCATCATTTCTTCTTGAGGCTCTTCTCTTCCTTCCCCCTGGACAAGCCAGCCAAGTCTTAACTCCTGTGTCGCAAAGGTATACGATATACTTACCGGCCCGCATCCTTATGCTGTTTGTTGAATGGTTTTCTCAGTGCGGAGCACATCATCCGCCGATGTTGACTGGCTGGCTGGATGCATGAATCCCAGTATTTTTCAAAAAAGATGACTAGTTTAGGTTATTATATAAAGGAGTCCCACAAGATACGCTTTAATAATGTTGATCTATCTCTCTGTCCCATTAGAATGTCACTAATGCTTAGTGCTTTGTTCTTGAGGGTTAGTCCAATTTTTTTTTTAAAAACAAATAAAGAACACACCGAGGTACAAAAATCAAAGGAAGCAAACTGGAATGGGAGAGAGAGAAGGGAAATATCTTGCACTTAGTCCTTCACAATTCTTCTCAAATGTGAGAGATTCTCATGTGAATTTGAAATAACCTTTATTTCTCAATTAGTGCCTGAACATGACTTCTATTTCTAGCAGACTCAAGGAATTCTTCCATATCATGATCTGATATCACCAGTATGCATGTGGTTTTGAAAACTGCCAATGACGAACCACAAGCCCCTGGAAAAATGCCTCTTGGTCTTAACAGAATCACACTTGGGGAAATTCATTCATAAAATTTTCATTAATTCCTATAGGAATTACTTTCAAGGGGTGTTGACAGGTAGCATGTTCCCTTTGCAATTACTGTTGGTCACACGAATGCAGAACTGGTTCTCTAACTACCAAGTTCTAATCGATAGGCACCAGCTAGTATTTCATCAGATATGTCAGATAATGAATGGAGAACCGGCATAAATCAATGATTCCTACATGACAATTATACGCAAATTCTATGTATTTCACCAGTAGTAAGATGGGTTGTTCCTTATTTTTCTCCTTGAACATATTAAACTGTGGATTTACTTCTAGAAAACCTCCAGCCCTGCTTTTGGAAGAGTCAAGAATTCCCTGTTAGCTTTGTGCAGGTTAACTGTCACCTCTCTGCTGTTCTGCTGCTAATTAAAACCCAAGGGAGAGGAGCCGAGTCCCCCAGGGTGGGCTGCCGTCTCCTCGTGGCTTGCCTGTGCCCTCCTCACCCGGCAGCCCCTCGCTGAATCCACAAAGGCCTCTCCACTCGTTGCTTTGTCTGCTGAGTTTGGTTCAGCCTCAGTTTTGTGATAGGATCCAGAGCAAAACTTACAAATGGCTTTTGAACGTGTGTAATTATCATTTCAACTTTAATTCAATTTTTAAAAATTCAATTAACATAAAGGACAAAGTGAATTTCACAATTTTGAAAGCAAAATCGTTCCTAGTTATTAAGGTTTGTAAGAAATGGAAATCCACTTTTATATATAAAAGTAAGAAGGAATTTCATTTTTTACATATTCTGTCCCGCACTCAAATATTTCAATGCCGACGGCAGGTCTTGAACATCCCTTTAATCGGGTCTTGTGTTGAAACTGGCAGAGGGAGGTTGGTGAGGAAAGGATTTTTACAAGAGGTTCTGGGTCCACTTCTTTTGGATCCCTCGGCACAGAGCACGAGGTTAGTCTGTGCAGATCAGCACCAGTTGCAGGATTTATTAGACGGACGATGTTGGGCTGTACGGGAATTTAGAGAACTGCTTTTAAAAATTTTCATTTGATGTCTTCTTAATTTACAATCCAGAGCCTGCACTGATGCTTAACTTGGCTTGTGGTATTGTTAAAGTTCCAGCACAGAAAAAGCCTTCTGAGCATCTTCGGTTGTAAACATGACAAGTATAGACGTTCTGAATGGAGAAAAGTGTGGAAGTAATAGGGCAATAAATTACTACTAAGTAGCTGGATAAAAACATACACAAAAAAACTAACCACCACATCACAGAGCCCTACTGTGATCATTTCTTTTTCCTTTTTTTTTTTTTTGTGAATAATATATGTGCAATCATTCTACCCAGAACTATCACAGCTTGAGCTGAAATAATTGCTCTAATTTGTATGGCAAAAAAAAAAAAAAAAAGCTCCCTCATTTGTGCTGATAAAATGCAACTCATGGCAACCCCAACCCTGTGGCTTTAATGGGATTCAAAAAGCTGCCTGCAACAAAGGAATGTGTTAGCGATGAGAAAAGTGGATACCATTTTGTTTCTGTTAAGTTTTGGAACAACTTAGCTGATGGGGTAAAATGCGCACTAGATTTTCTGATGAGTCATTTTTCATTCACCTAAATGTATTTCCAGACCCAGCGACTTCGTTCTGTGGAGACCCACCGACGACGGGAGTACTTGGGAGCCTCTGCCCGGCGTGTGGCGTGCGACCGGCTGTGCTTGGCTTGGACCTCTTACAAATGGCTGCGCGAAGTTGCCGGAAGCTGAAAAATAAAGGAGCTGGTGTGCAGATAAAGTAAAAGATTTCCACATGGCCTAATTCACTCTAAAGCCGTTTCCAAGGACGCTCCAAGAACCCAGCCACGGAGGGGCTTTACCTGCCTGGCACTAACATCCGCGCTAAGAATGGAAATAACCGCCTCAACGACTCTGGGGTTTCAGGCTCTCAGGGCATTTGGAGCATGTGAGCCCTTTCATCCTTCCAGAAGGGGGGGCGTTTAAGACGTTCGGGGTTTTGATTCCGTCCGGGCACCCCAGCAGCAATTCTTTCTATCTCAGTTCCCCACACTGGCTTGCCCGGCCCCTCTTAAAACACGTTCCCCCATTCCTCTCGCCCTCTTGTAACAGCGGTTTTCACTGGGTGTGCCATCCGCTCTGCAACACTTGACCATTCAGTCAGGGGCGCTGACCTCTTTCACCTCAGATTGTCATAGAAAAATGACCACAGCCAACACAACAACAGCTGTCCGGTGTGAACACATCACAGTTACACCTTTTTTTTTTGTTGGGTTGGCCAAAAATATATTTTTTGGTGTGCTGCATAAGTCTAGTAATTAGTTTATGTGCCTAAGATGGAAAAGGTTGAACATCGCTGCCTTATAACATTGTATAATTTACTTACTTTTATGTATGTTATTCGGCCTTTGTCTTTCCCACTGGACTGCGAGCTCCGTAGGGCCGGGAGCTTTGTCCTTGTGTGCCCTTGAACCCGTATCAGTACAGTTGGTTCCCCCGCCCCGTTGGCTTCCAGTTGCGCTCTGGCCTAGAGGTGCTATCACAGGTATGCCTGAACCTTTGTCTGAGTACAATTTCCAGCATGCATTCCTCTGATCATTGCATCTGTTTGATGGCTTGTTGTTATTTTTATGTATGGCATCTCTGTATTTTTCATCATTTGTTTCCCCGTGCTTAGTTCTGGAACTCAGGTGAGGAGAAATTATTCTGGTGCGGAGACCACACTATGAGAGCTGCTCTCCTATGGTGCTGTCCTTCAGCGTCCCAACCAGCTCTTGTGTCTGAATGGGCTCTGCACCCTGATTTTTTTTTTCTTGGCTACATGTGTCTTTGGAAGACACTGTTCACTTTCTTAGCCTCTGTGATGGGCAGATGGGCAGATACCCCCCCAGGAAAAGCCCAGGACCCAAGACTTCTCTCCCTGGACGTTCTTCTTGGGAGTCTCAGCTATGTAAGTCTATCCCATCTCTTTAACTTGACTTTGCTTTAATATATACATTTCAAATATCTTATTTTGCTTTTCCAGTTGTTTGGGGGAGACCTGCTCAAATTCCCTGTTCTGCTAATTTCGGAAGTCAGTCTCCCTCCACTTCATTTTGTAAAAAGGTTTTATTATCATCTTTAGTGTGAGAGTAATCTGAAAGATGAAATCTGATAATTAAAAAATTTTTTAAAGATATTTAAAATAATTTTAAAGATATTTAAAATATGCATAGCTCCAAATAGTTAGGAAATGTCTACTTGGACATTTGTGTGAGGCAGGGTGCACTTCACCGCTGTGGTTAGATTTATCATAAATAAAATAGCTGTGATTTTATTTTTTCTATTAGGCAATTCCTAAGATTTGCCCAAAATACAAAACAAACAAGCAGAACTCTCTTGAATATTAACATTTTTAAAAAGATAGTATAGGGTTTCCTGACCTGGCCTGACTAACCTGGGAAAAACCCCACTTCCATCCTAATTCTTCCAACTATTTTATTTGCTTTGTTGGGACAACCCCACTATGAAGGTGTGCGCACATGCCTGACGCACCTGCGTGCTGACGAGCGCGGCTCGGCTCTGTCTCGCCTTTCTGCTGGACACGCAGCTGCATGGCCTGCCACCAGCCATGTAACAAACTCACTTTCATAAACAAAAAGAAGGGCATCTATAGGGGCACACACAGCCCAAGAGTGTCTATTTACATCTATGATTATAATTAGTAATAAATATTTTAAAAATTACAGGCATATGCTTTCAAAACTGAAATCCTATTTATTCAAAAACGTTTTATTCATTCCTAAGGGTTTCATTTTATTTTCATATGACCTTATGTCACCACCACTTCATATCACTTTGTATGATTAGTGTCTCTATTTATAGAACATGGGATAGGTTAAGTTGAAAAAATAATTTTAAGCATTTCTTTGTTTTATTACCTTAAACACTTGAAAAGGTTTTCTTGCTAAGAAACAATGGAAAATGAAAAATTTTACACATGCAACAAAACAATATCAATTTTTAAAAAAGATTAGTTTCTATCTTGGTGCCAAAAACATCAGGCAAATGATGCCCTCATATAATTTAAATTGTATTAATAGTGCTATAGTTTTTTTTGAGATTGGATTACTTTAATTCTAAGCTGGTAAAAATTACTAGTTTAATTACAGAATGGCTAAAATACAGCAAAGCCTTGTTAATTTAGAGTCTACTAACACAGTATTTTAGATAATGTGAACAGCAAGAGTGCTGTTTACACAATTCATGGATAAACAATATTTGCAAGTAAGTTAAAGTCGATCTCACAGGAACTGTTTACTGTTCTGAGAGAAGGTGTTTTCAGTCACATCAGCAACATCAACTTGCTGAGTTACTTGGGGAAGAGCCTCATCGGTCCATCAGCAAAGACCCCACCATGCTCCCCGCTCTGCGCCTTGGATGAGCTCGGCTCATTCTATCACCTGTATGGCCAGAAAAGGCTCTTCTCTTTAACGTCCCAGAATGCATCCTTGTCTTCGTATCAGGAGATCGTGCACCTGTTCATCCAAATGAGTGTGCAAACCAGCCTTCTATGTGAATAGGATCAGGGAGTCTAGTGATACACCTAGTGCCAAATACAACATGTGATCAAAACAATCAGGTAAAATGCAAAAAAACAAAAACAAAAAATACCAGATCGCATTTATTTTAGTAAGTATATATACATTTACACTTACATGTCACTGTGTGGAAGCCGGGATCAATCAAAATCAGTAGCTAATCTAAACAGGTTAAAGAGTCTATCTCGGCTGTTTCTATGAATGGGGGAAACTAGAGCCAACCATCAGTGAACTGAGGGTGGAGGCCCGCAGGGTCCCTTTGGGTTCCCTTTTAAGCTATTATTATGCAAAAACAAAGCACAACCCAAACCTAACACCTTACACAAAATTATGTAACCATAAATCATAAACCAAAATATAAAGTGTAAAACTATTGAAGTTCTTGAAGAAATCATAGGAGAAAATATTTGTGACCCTGGGCTGTTCAAAGAGATTTTGGATACTAAATACGCCAAAAACAAGGTTAAATTGGACATTATCAAAATTATAAAATTTTCTCTGTGAAGATAGTGTTAACAGAATAAAAAGACAAAGCCCAGATGAGGAGGAAACACTTGCAAATCAAACATTTGATAAAGAACTTGCATCCAGAATATATACAGAACTCTTAAAACCCAAAACAAGCAAACAAAAAATAAAACTTAAAAATCCCCCTTTTTATGCTGGACAAATGTTCTAAACTGACACTCCCCCAAAGATATACAAATGGAAATTTAGTATATTAAAAGATGTTCAACTCCATTATTCATCAGAGAAATGCAAATTAAACCACAATGTGATACACTGCATACCTACTAAAATGGTTAAAATATTGAAAAAGTAATGAAATATCAAATGCCAGTGAGGACCCTGCTGAGTGACTGGCAGGACTCTCTCATTCGTGGCTCCTAGGGCTACAAAATGGTATAGACACCATGGGAAAAATTTGGCAGTTTTCGTTTTTTAAATCAAGTTAATTATCTGCTGCTATGACCAGCACCCGGGGCATCACGGTGGCTGAAGTCAGAACCAGAACTAAAGGCAGCTGCATGATGATGGGAGGGAGAAAGGAGAAGAGGAAGATGAGCCTTTAGCCATAAGTAGGCAACTTTTAAATAAACAGAATCATTGAAAAAGGTGCTGATGACATACGCTTATGAATCCAGTGAAATAATAGAGAGCTGGCATTTCGTTGATAGTTTGTGTTTCTCTTAACTATTGACACATTACTTTATTGGGCTGACATTGGTTAGTAGGATCATAGAGGTTTCACGTGAACATTTCTATGATACAAGACCTGTTCATTGCACTGTGTGCCCACCACCTAAAGTCAAAGTCGCCCAGAGTATAGCGAGTGCTGTCATCTCATGGCAGGGCTGACTTTATTTCCCTCAAGATTCAAGAAGAGCACAGAGGAAGAGTAAAGAAAATAAGAAAAAGCGGGGAAGAGAAGCGCTTTGGAGGTGCCTACGAAATGGGGAATTTTTAGTTTGGAAAAGACCTAATTATTTATTTCAGAGTTAAAAAAATATCTGTCATCAGAGTTTTTAAGAGTTAAAAGAAAATACATGAAATTGACTGCATTGGAATTTTAATTCTAAAATGTTCAGGTGGAAGACATGGTTGGGGACCCACTGAGGACAAAGAGGTCACATAGAGGGGAAACCAGGAAGCCCAAGGCAGCGTATGGCCCCCACCAGCTTGCTGGCTAACTGTTGGTCAGAAAGCCCCGTTAGTGACAGAACTAGGTCTAAAGACAGCTGTGAAATAATAAAATTTCTGTTGCGATTGGCACATGGTGGTCAAACATTACCAGGGCTGGCCACCTCCTGGTAGTTCGCCTCTGAGCAAGTTGTTTATTACGCTTATTGAGCTTGCGTGTGACTCAGAGGCTAAAGGAAGACACACGAATCTTGCAATCATACGTTAGAATGAATATTTTAAAAGTTGTTAAGAACCCTCTACTTTACAAGGTAATGTTTAGGAAATTTTATATTATCCTTATTGTAGCCCCCATTACCATCTCTGTTTTCTTATTACCAATCTGAAGTGCTTCAGTCACCTTTGCAAAAATAAAATAATGTTACTGACCGCAGCTGCTGCCACAAAAGCTAATACTTGAGAAGCAGGTGCTGATGTAATGGAAGGCGGTTTATTTTCAGGTGCCCTCCCTCTGGAAGATGGGGACTCACATCTCAAAGCCTACCTCCCCCTCTAAGTGGACACAGAGCCTTTACAAGAAGGGAAAGAGGAACAAAATGAATCGATCAAGGGAGGGGGCTGAAACATTCTCTACATGCAGACGAGCACAGTCCATTCCCATAAGGCGAGTGATGGGGCCGGTGTTTGTCACCCTGGTTTAGTCATCCTGGCTCCACGTCGTACTGAAGGTCAGCAAATGTCCGGAGCTGGGATCGGAGTCTGTATCTTTTGAAGTTAGTTCCCAGGATTCTTATCAAACATGCTGCTTATCTATAATATGCATATTACTTAAGAGTCAGCACTTACAGAACCAATGTCCACAGAATGGTGGAGTGCGTTACAATTCCCCACGGTTACAATTTTCCCCTGTTACAATGGTAGAGTGAAAGTCATCCAGGAATGCTGCGTGAAGATGCTGGAGGCCCCTTCCTGCTCACAAGAGGTTCTTTTTCCGTACAGGGGCTAAAACCTGGGGCTAGAGCGAGAGTCAGGACTGGGTCTCCCACGATGTCTTTCTCTTTCCTGTTTACATAAACACCTTTTTAATCTCTCATAGTTATAACTACCCACTAAATTTCTGGAAATGAATAGAACCCCACTGGGCTAAGTCTGTAGTGCATTTTAATCGCTAACCTTCTTTTATTCCTAAACAGTAATTTATTCTAATAAAACATTAAGCATATGATGAGTAAAGGTAATTTCTATTGCTCAAAGTGCTGCCTCACTCAGGGTTGCATCGAACTGAGTGCCACTGGGACTTCAAATCCATTTTTTTTTCCTGAGAGATGATTTGTTTTTACTCTAAATTTATCCTGATACTTATAAAGCATATAAGAATGATGTCACATTTAATTTGTGTAGTTGTGCATTTTGATACACTAATATGCCCACTATTCCATTGCTGCTGTGGTTTTTGAATAATGTATCCTATTACTTAGTGTAAATATTGGCATTAAATAGCACTTGTATTTGTCTAGGTGTGAAAAATGGTGGTTTTTTCTTGTTTCAAACATTTTCATATTAATTATGACAATTCGAATTAAGTCTTGTGCTTAAATTCTTTAACGTGGTTTAGATTTTTACATTTAAAATTTTATTTTTATCATCGTTTTAATAAGTTCTGGGCTTATAATGATTTAAATGTGAATAGCCATTAAATTTAGTGATTTTTTCCCCCCACAACTTCTTCCAGGATGACTAGAACGAATGCCCTGACACCATAATGCAGTTTAGAGTACTATTATAAAATTTCTGGAAACATTATTTAATTTGTATAACATTGATTCATAATTAAAATGTAGATAATTAGAGAAAATAGAGACATGACAAAGAGCTAAAGATTCCATTAGTGCTTCTGGCACCTTATAAATCATCAACTGAAGAAAAATGCTGAAAAACACCAACCTTAGTGGTGTATTGATCTTCCCAGTGTACTCCGGCCTCTAGAAATAGTTTTCTTAAATATACAAATTAAGTGGACTAGGCGATCCTTGAAAGGGAAGGCGATCCTTGGTTTACTAAATGGTATTGGAAAGAGTTTCATAATTGCTTTCTTCCTAAGCTTTAACAGATACCAGAAGAATTCATTTATGATGAGTAAGACAAGTCTGATACAGTGTCACAATTCATTAACTCAGTTAATCTCCACAAATTAGCAAATTACTCCATTTTCTGTCAATTGACAATTGTCTTTTAATTTATAAAACTTTTTTCAAGTCAATGAATTTACTTAGATGTCCTGAAACTGTTACTTTAATGAAATTAATCTAATTAAGTCAATTACATTTATTAGAATAAGAATTCTTTATAAAGTTGCCAAGCACCAGAATTTTTACACATTTCAGGAGGCATTTTATCCAAAAACATGTAAAATAATAAGGTTAAAAAAGAGAAATTACAATACTAATTCTCCACATTTTAAAGTGTTATGTTGCACTTATGTGGTAAAGAGCAATTCAAATAAATCAATATATGTCTTCAGCAAGACTTGACGAAGAAAAATTTTTTAAAAACTGCAACATATACATTCTCCTCCAACTCTGTTAACTCTGTGTCTTTCCTCTCTTGAAGAAGGAAGGGAGGGGAAACAGAAAAGATACACAAGTTAAACTCAAGGAAATTAGAAAAAAAGAGTAGAGACAACATGAAAGAAACTTTATGACTTACTTCTATTGAAGAAAAAGCAGCCCTGGCTGGCATGGCTCAGTGGATTGAGTGTCGGCCTGCGAACCAAAGGGTCACTGGTTGGATTCCCCAGTCAGGGCACAGGCCTGGGTTGTGGGTCAGGTCGCCAGTAGGGAGTGCATGAGAGGCAAACACACATTGATGTTTCTCTCCCCCCCTTTCTCCCTCCCTTGCCCTCTGTCTAAAAATAAATAAATAAAATCTTTGAAGAAGAAGAAAAAGAAATTCACACACACACACACAAAGGATAGAATACTCTTCCATCTATAATCCTGTCTCCTTTTTTAATCTCCCAACTACTGGTATACATATAAATACACATACCAGTAAAATACATGTGTGTATGCACTTTTTAGGACTCAAGTCCTCTTATGTATGATTTTGCATAGATAATAGGCTTCATTACACCTATGTTACATGTCATCTTACATATTACTGGAGATTAAGTTTTGCCAAGACAAGAAAAAACAAACCGAATATATTATATTCTCTTCGACTACAAATGAAACTGAGTTATTGTGCATTTATTTATTTGTGATATATATTCTCAAAAGCTGGAAGACTTTTAAGAAGTGTTGCTGTATATTTCTTTCTCAAAAACCATCTAACTGTTTTTTCAATGGGTATGTTTAATAGAAAGTGATGAATCAGACATATTAGGCTCAAATGTCTGCTTAGCTCTTGGTTCAGTAAATTTTTACAAAAAATTTGACCTCTTCATGTTTCAGTATTCTCCGCTGTAGCAGTATTCTTTTGTTTGATTGTTATATTAAAATAGACAATGTCGAGTCATTTGCACAATGTAAGGGACGTAATTACTTTGAATCACGCTTGCTACACTTGCAATTGCAAGTCTCTGAATTAAGCTTGTCAATAGCGCTCTCATGATTCCAGGTAACGAAACATCCGAATCATCTCAAAACAAGGCTCAGAGCGAGTCACTGGGACTGTTGCCTGTGCCTGTTGCCTGTTCGAGGTCAAGAGAATTTCTAATGCATTTCACTGATAGTCATTTTTTCCCCTCTTTTTTACGTGACTTCTTGGTCTCAAGTATAGCCAGCCCTGTTGTCGCTTCCTGTAGAGCCTTGGTCTGTCACCTCTTCATGAGTCAGTGGTGCAGGCTTGCACCCAGATGGTGTGGAGGCCATCGCCACGTTCTTTGAAAGCATCTGTATCTTGCTGTGTCAACAACATCACCTCAGTCCAGGATGAAATGCGGTAGACATTTCCTCTCTCCTCTCTGCTTATGTTGCCAAAACCCTCCCAGAGGCCAACTGTTCGACAAAGCAGCACACAGGTGCTTTTAAACCTGTTCCTCCCACAGCCTTCACCCCACCCGAGGGTGTTAGCTCTTCCTGCCTCTTCTCTTCTGTGGCTGCAAGTGCCCCAGTTTCTCCATATTTCGTAGCTTCTCCTAGCAGACCTCAGTATTGTAGAAGCCATTGTTTAAAATACTCTTGCAAACAGCATGTCCTAAAGTTCAGCTGGATATGTTAATCCAAATCAAGTCATATATTTAAGATTTCTATTTTGTTCTATTTTACAGAAAACTAGACATTAGAGCCATACATTGCTGTCGGAAGGGTATTTTGAGTGGCCTCGTCTTGGCCAGCTTGGCTTGGTCCGAGTGAGAGATGCCCAATCAGTGAGAATCAGGTTGTGAGTGTGACATCTGAACTTCAATACCGCGTTACTGAAAGCAGTTTTTTTTGTTGTTGTTGTTTTTTGTCCAGGGCTATGCCATTTAATCCAGGGACGTACAAAAGCATGGGAGGGGTGCTTTTGGGTCTTTTTCAGACAAGATCAATTTTCTCTTAATTTTATATATTTATAATATTATTCAAAGCATACATGTAATTTTGACTATCTTTGATATCTTTATACCACTGGTAGATGGTTGATGACCTCTGTCTTTATCAAAAAACATGCATTATCATGAGGTGACTATAGCATTCTGCCCGGTAGAATATCACCTAGACAGCAAATGACAACTGCAATGTGACAAAAGCAAACAATTTTCTGGAAGGTGAGTTTCCATGGCAAATATTGAGATAAAGTGTAAAAAAAATAGTATAGTAACTGGATATTTCCAAATACTCATTCAACCAATTGTTGAATATCTATTGGACGTTTTTGTCTTCCCCGGATTTTTGACATAATTTAGATGCATATTTTGTTTATATTACAACATAATTTATTGGTCATTTTAAACATTTTAAAATTATTACTACATCTCTTTAGAATACATTTAGCTTAGAATATTTAGTTATTACTATTAACAGTTAACACAATGAATAAGAAAGAATACAGTTAATTAGGTTCACAGAACCCTCTTCCTTTTCATCCACAAAAGCAATATTAAATTAAGTATTTAACGAATTGGATAAAAATGTGTATTCATTAAGACAATCCTTACCTCAAAAACATTTCTCAACTTCAAACAATCTACTCTGGCATTCCAGATTAATCAAACCTCTTAAGCGATCGCTCATCTTCACTTTATTTTAGTTCACATTGTGTGCGCTTCCAAAATTGAATTTCACACTAATGTCATTTTGTGTTTTGGGTTATTTATATTAGTCACCTGCATTGATTCTATTTACCAGATGCTTTATAAAGCATTACTTTTCTGCACTACTCAGGTACAGAGTAAGGAAATCCTTTCTTCATTAATAGTTCTTCAAAATGGGAGGAAAGCCCTAGAATATGAAAACCCACCATGAAACATTTCCTTTAAAACAGAGCAACAGGGGGGCATTCTGAGTTCTGTACAAGTAGGAAGTGTCAATGTATTTAGTGTCTCAAGAGAAAATGGCTCACCTGAAGGTAACATAACAGTCAAACATTCTAGAAATGGTTCATGCATGATGCACCCTGAGAGGGGACAGAGTGAAGGTGAGAGACATGCGGATGACGTAAGAACGCAGCGAGGAGAGATCAAGGGTCAGCCATGAGGGAATAGCAGGCAAAACTAGGCTGTCAAACAGGATCGCTTTATGTAATACTCAAAAACGCTGAAATAAATATTGAAAGGGAAAGGAAAGGAAATAGTATGAGAGGGATTGGAAAAAAATGCACTAAGTAAAAGTCAGGTTATGTCCTCCAATGAAAGATGCAAAAAAAAAATCAATTAAAAATATAGTTCCGTAAAATGGGAGAGAAGGAGGAGGAGAGAGTAAGAAAAAAATGGAATCATTTTGAAATAACATTATGTTAAACATTTTGTACACATTTCCTCCTGTAAGCTACCCCAAAATACTGTAGCAGGCAGAAGAGAGTAATATTCCCCAAGGGGCCCACATTCTAATTCCTGGAACCTGTGACAGTCTTCGGCTACATGGTAAAAAGAAATTTGCAGATATGACCACCGTGAGGGTCCTTATAAATGAAAGACTGTTGTCAGGGCAGTGCAGCGTGAGAAAGACTTGAGCAGTGATTGCAGGCTTGGAAAATGCAGGAAGGGGCCACGAACCAAGGCATGCGGGCAGCACCTGGAAGCCGGAAAAGGCAAGGAGATGGACTCTCCACCACCACCTCCATAAGGAGCACGGCCAGCTGATAGCCTTGTTTTTGAGCCCAGTGAAACCAGCTTTGGACTCCTGACCACGAGAATTGTAAGACAGAGTACTTGTGTTGCTTTAAGCCACCAAGTTTGTGGTAACTTGATATGGTGGCCAGGGGAAACTAATGAAAAGGCCACAAAGAAGTTGGTATCCCAGCCTCATCACGGGTGCGAAACGGACTTCTCAGAGGCCCTGGTGCCGAATCCGTTGTGCTGCAGAGTCAGGCCTGGTGTCGACCTTTCGTCCTCTAACCCCACTCCGGTACCCGCCTGTCCATCGGCAACCCACTCCAGATGCAGAGACGAAATAATTAAAAAAATAAAATATTTTTTAGCAAGGAGCACCTTGAGATGGCCGATGACAGTTTATTGATTTTCTTGGCACCTATGAGCACGTGTGAGCTTGAATGTACTCACATGCCATTGGGATGATTAGGTTTGTTAAATTGGTGAACGAGGAGGCCATTTGAAGCACCTGTCTCTGATGTCACGAGGGACGATGTTAAGCAAACCAAAATCTAAGCCTATAAAGGACATAATTGAAACCTGAACACAACCAATCACAAATAGTCAACTAGCCTTTTCCATAGCTGATCAATAATTTCCTTATCTGCTTCCACCTTTTCTCCCTGGACCCCTGACCACTTTCAGTCTGGCTCTGCCCCATTCAAATCCATTTTTGCTTAAACCCACCCCTAACATTGTCAGTATGCTTCAGTTAATCTTTTTTTAACAGGTTTTACCATTTCTGTGAGCCTGTGACCAGAAGCCGTCACCTTTACAAGTGCTTCTCGGTATTAGCACCTCCCTCCTGCCGCAGGTGAGATGGTGCCGGGGGGCTTGTGTATTTTCCTCCCACATTGAAGACTGCAGGGGGTTTGATTTAGGTGTTTCCCTTCTTCCTGGCCAGCCAGGCCCTGGTAAGAAGGCACCTTTGGGGGGAAGGTCTGTTAGGGAGAGCAGAGTACTCTGGGTGCATTTCAAAATGGCCGTTTTCCCTTTGCCTGCTGCAAACCCAAGCACAAAGGGATTTTCCCGCAGGCTTCCCCCTGAGAAGTGGGTAGTGCTCCTGGTGTTAAAACTTATGGACGTGTAGGGGAGGAAAGACTCGGTACTTTCAACTTTCAAGCTAGTCTGCACGGAAAATTGCCTTGTCCATGCTGGAGGTGCCATGGGTGTCAGCTCCATCAGCCGGCTTCTGCACTCAATCAACTGTGGGTCTCAGTAGCTGCAGGACTGGTCAGTTTCTGAGATGGATCTCAGGAGTTGTGGATTTTCCGTTTGTTCCAGCGTTTTCCTTGTCATGGGACTATGAATGATGATATCTAAGATCTTTTCTTACATTGGACCCCAAACTGGAAATCTGTCTTCTTGGCTTGACTGTCTGATCATCTTGCTTTCCTATGGCCTTGTATATTTCTCACTTGGTCTTAGAACCAAGTTTTTATTGAATAAATTTGACATGTAACATTTTTTTAAAGGTGTACAGCACTTTATTTCGATGCATTTATGTATTGTAGTATCATGGCTGATGTAGTGATATTTATCACATTCCATCATTATAGTATATCTTCATTGTTCTTTGTTACTCTCCTGTTCAACTCAGAAGAAAAATCACTTATGGGTCAGAAGTAGAAAAATAACAAATCTGAACGTTAGGACCCAGACGAGGCTCTTAACCGTGATAGTGCCCTCTCATGATGCCACGTGATTTACGTGAGGCTGACCCTTGCTTTTTATCGTGGGTGGACACTCTACCACTGGGCATGCCAGCCACACCAAAAACCACACACCCTTCCCCTGCTGCCCTCTCAAGGCCAAATCACAAAGAATACAAAATACAAATACTGTCCAGTCATTAAAACTCCACCAGAGTGTTAAATAAGTCTCACAGACTGCACTTGGGAATGGAAAAGCAAGCCAGGAAAAGCCCAGCATTTCACATATCCATTGTCTCACAGACATTACAAGTCCTGGATCTGTTTTCCAGGGGCTGGCCCGGCCCCCTACTTTCTTCCAACGTGCCACCACGCGGGCCTCTGGTTTCCTACGCTCACATAGCTGGCATTGTACTTCTAGTCCCTGCTGCATCTTAGAGCATCAAGGGTGCCCTAGCCTTTGTTTATCTTGAAATTGCTAACATTTGGTACACAACTCAAAAGAAAGTTGGAATTTAAAACAACAAATAAAAACACGAAGAATTCCAGCAACTTCCAGTTTCAACACTATTTTCTTGTATTGTTTTACTGTTTCTTTTCTCCAAACTAAGAAATGAAAGCATTCTGGAATGGGCTTGGAAGAAGACTTTTTCTTACCCCTTTTTTTAGTTGGACAAATCCTTCAAATTATTGAGTTCTACTTAGGCACAGCCTAACTTTCCATTTTTATAGAAGAATAAACTGAGGGATCAAACAGTTAAATGCCAATGGTTGCATTGCTGTGTAGCAGAGGAGAATACGCTGGTAAAGAGTGGAGACTAATGTGTGCCGAAATCTGAGGGAAGACATAAAAGATGCAATGGTTGTCCTCTTTATTCCACATAAAACGTAGGCAACATTTCAAAGTACAATCAAAGAGGTTTTTCAAGTGGAAGGATGAGAACAGATGTTTCACATGGAAAAAACCAATTGCTGATAAAACTAGGACAAAAAAGGAAACAAATTGTTTTGATTTCTGGTGACTAGGGAGGCTTGCTCTCAACCACTCCAAGGACCTTTTTTTCTTGTATTAAATTTATTGGGGTGACATTGGTTAATAATATTATATAGATTCCAAGTGTATAATTCTGTGATACATGATCTGAATATTGCATTGTGTGCCCACCACCCGAAGTTAAATCTTCTTCCATCACCGAATATTTCACCTCCTTTTACTCTTTACTGCCCCACCCTTTCCCTCTGGTAACCACCAGGCTGTTGTCTGTGTCTATGAGTTTTTGTTTGTTTGTTTTTCTTGTTTGTTCATTTGTTGCTTTCAGTTTTCTATCCCACATATGACTGAAAACATATGGTTCTTAGCTTTTTCTGTCTGACTTATTTTGCTTAGCATGATATTCTCAAAGTCCACCTATATTGTTGCAAATGGCAGTACTTCATCTTTTCTCATGGCTGGGTAGCATTCCATTGTATTAAGGTCTGTCCAGAAAGTATACAGCCAGGTACTATGAAAAATAGAGACATTTATTGAAGAAGATACAAGATACAAGAAACATTGTACATGGGGCAACGATACCCCTGTCCCCTTCAAAGTAGGCATCTTGGAACCTCATACAGTTCTCCCAATCGCCATCAGCTGCCCTGTTATATTTTCCTGAATCTAATTTACAGTTTGAAACCTCTTCCCTTTCAAAGGTGATTTAAAAATCACCTTTGGGAAAAGCCAGAACTCGCAGGGTACCAAAATGGGCTGTAGGGGGCAAAATTAATGGGGTGAGTTGATGTTTCACCAAAAAACTCTGCATGAGACATGATGCGTGAGCAGGCGTGTTGTCATGATGAAGCTGCCAATCTCCAGTTGCCCACAGCTGCAGCCTCTGAATCACTAGCATAGTTTCTGCAGAGGAATGTTCAAGCTTCATGCAAAATCTGGTCCAGATTCGCTGCTCTTCTCACCGGTCATTTTGAATGGGACAGTCACCCAGGACACATGCTCACTCAACGAGTCTACCGCCCCCACTGACTAGTACCGTGAAGGCATCATGGTTCACGCATGCGCATCCCTGTCCACTGTCCTTGGCTGCCAGGTTACATTGATTTCACATAAACCGTTCTTGTTATATTGACAATGGCCGGGCATTTTCCCAGGCAGACCTTGTAAGTATCATATGTTTATCCAGTCATCTATTGGATGAGCTTTTCAGAGATGCAGTACCTACCGGCATGAGACGGCAGTTGGGCAGGAGAGGCTGGCTGGCAGAGTCTTCCTCTACAGAAAGAGCATCTGTGGCGACGGAGTGGATGCAAGCCTTCTCCTGCTCCTTAACTTGTAGAGTAAGACTCGGGGGACACAACTCACAGATCTCATTCCAGTAAAACAGCAGCACCTTTGGGGGCAGCAGCCTGGGGGAGCCCAGGCTTTCTCCAGGTTGTCCTGCGGAGACGGGTGTGCGGCACCAACACGGCAGGTAGAGTCACTAGAAAGAATCTCTTCTGCAGCCCCAGTTGGCAGCTGGCATGGGTGATACATACAGCGGTACGGGTGCCTATTGAAACCAAGGGAGCGATAATCACTGAGTTGCTGAGAACCTTAATGAAGCAAATAAAAGTGAAAGCTGTGAAATAACCAGCAAGAATAAAGCATGGTAAGGACAAGAGATAAATGACAAACACATCAGTAAATATAAGAAAGGGGGAAATGATTACATTTGTACAGGACCTTAACATTATAAGGAAATACAGGAGAATAGAGATTCAGCCTTAGGGAATGAAATGCTTATTATAAACACAACAAAGCTCAGGTGTTATAAGAAAATTAACATTTTGATAGGAAAAAGATATCACTAACAAATAAATGCATTGTGACAGAAATTGTTTGCAGCTTATTTTAGATAAGGATACCTTTCAGAATGTGTAAAAATCTGTGGATAAGTAAGACAAAACAAAGTAAGCTCATGTTGTTGTTACATAAATAAACTGCAAAGCATAGAATTAGAAGCGCATGACAATATTTACACGAGTAATCGCTCGGCTTCATGAGAAGGCTGACTTCCGACTCTAGGCTTCCATTGTGTGGAAACAATGTGAGGCACGGGCCTGTGAAAGAGGCGTGAATTAGAATGTTCTTTTAAGAAGTTATTGTAATAACAAAACTTTTGAATAATCTGTATAAATATCACTGGGACGATTATTAATAAAGCTTTAGTATATTGACATTGTCCAGCATCTCAGTTTAAAAGGGTGACGCCTATTTGGCAGTTCTAACATCGAAGAGCCCCCGTGTGTGCTTTTGATTGGAAAAAAATTACAGACATTTAAAATTTAAAAATCTTTATATTGGGGATGCACTATGTAAACATACAATGGAGAAACTACAGTAAAGAATAGACCTGGAGGTAATATACAAAACATTGGGGGGGGGTCATTACTTCACAGGAGAGACATTGGTTTTGGATGTTTTAAAGAGAACCTTTTAATTTTCTTTGATATAATTTTAAAAATATTTTTTAACCTTCTACGAAATCATTAGTGATGATTTACTTGTCTAAGGTTTCGCAGTACACATACCAAGGACTTTAGAGAAAATAATAGCTATGGAATTCTACACCTCCACTACCATTCCTTCGTCAATTAACTAGGCGATAGTAAACAAGCAACCCTGAGCGAAGAATGTAACTAATTAATAAGGGGGAGGATGGGGTGGGCAAGGAAAGCGAGGGAAGGCGTGGAGAAATGAGAAAGGAGAGAAGGGGGATTGTTGGGGACAGGGCTGTGCTATTCAGCTGCATGGACATAGAAGCCACCTCGTCACTCACTAGCTGTGTAACCTCGGGGATGTCATTGACCGTGACCGTTCCCCCATTTTTTTGTCTTTTAAATGGAAATGATAGAAAGTAGCCATCTTATGAACTGTAATGTTCTTCACCTGAAAAAATAACAAGTCTACAATATTTTCTCTTTCTCTATACACACACACACACACGTATGTGTGTACATATATGTGTGTATGTGTGTATATATATAAAATATTATATATGCCATAGAGCGCCCAGTCTTTTCTGTTCCTAACTTGCTATAGTTTACTTATGTCTGCTTTTGTTTTCCTAATCTGTGTTTTATTTTTCTATTTAAATGGGCATGATGTCTTCCTTTAAGTCATCCAAAATACATTTATTCTGAAGTCATAGTGTTCCATAAAATTAATTTCACTTGAAATGCACCTGTGTTTCAATGATTCATTCTGTTGGTGGCCTTTCTTAGCATGAGGTTGCACCCCGGCTTTGTTGTTCGGGACCGTGGCTCACAGACCTGTTCTCAGTGCCTGTGTTTGGATGTTTTAAATTTCTTCTGTCTCCTTTGGTTCACCTGCTTCCATCCATGTTTATCTCGTCCTCACTGTGTTTTCACAGCGTCTTGTGCCCAGGGCTGCAGGTCCCAGTTTAACTGCGTCATCAAGGGGCAGACGAGGGGTTTTGCCCCATGCAGATGAAATCACAGAGCCAGCCGTAGCTGTGCTGTTGGAGTGACACACCCCAGTGCTTGGCTTCAGCTCTTGCTTCTAGTTTTTAAAAATGTTTTTCCTGCACCCCAGGCAGATAGGTTTGTTCCCCTGTGCTCAGGGACCAGAAGGCCTGTGGGATTCGCCCTGAGGTTGGCATTTCTGCTCCATTCCTGCTGCCGAGCATGCGTCTTTCGGGTTCTGTTATTATCGATGTTGTTTGACATACAGGAGATGTTCGCTGTGTAAACACGCTCTACGGTGTGGAGCCTCCTCCATTTCATCCTGTCATGACCCCGCTGGCCGGGAACTTCACGGGTCTCTCATCTCTCCGCACACCTCGGCACTACTTGAAACAGCTGGAAACTTTTCTCGTTTTCGAAGGGGTTTTTTTTGTTGTTGTTTACATGACATATTATGCTGGTTTTCTGCTTACATTTCTGCTGCAGAATTCTTAATTCCCTTTATCCATTATCTTCACTCGCCCATCATTTAAATGCGAAGTTACTTAGCAGTAAGGCCTGTGCTCAAGGTTCTTCCCTCTCATGATCTCTCACGAGTACGGTACGGCGCTCCTTGAGTATTGTCTTGAGGCGGAAGGCCAGGTTTTGAAGTCTGGCAGTCACTTGCAGGTTCTGTACGGTCTTTGTTTGGTGAGTTGCGTCCCTTTGCTGTATCTCACACTCCTCACCTGTAAAGCGGAGTTGAAACTACCATTTAGGTTACAGGGTGTTTGGGGTGTTAATTGGGATGAGACACATAACGCACTTAGCACAGCGCCTGAGAACTTGATAAACTCTCCCAATTCTTTTTGTTATTCCGTGTCATCTATTTACCCACAACTTCCAGGTTTGTAACGCCCGCCTGGATTTCTCTTGAAATCTTGAACCTTCTGTCTCCCAACTCAACCTACTCGGTTGCTCTGTAGCCTGTGCCTCGAGCGCCAGGTGCTCTGAATCACACCCTGATCCCTTGCCCACCTACTCTTTTTACCCTTTCCACCTCTTAATAAAAGGCAGCCGGTGTAAAAATCCAACAGAGATTCCTCACATTAATTTTTTTCTTTAGCCCTAGTTAAGTTCATCACGAAGCCAACTCTATTAACACGACACATTTACATTGTAAATAGGTAATTCCTATTTTTACTCTCACATCTACTTCATTTAAATTTGTATCATCTTTGACCTGAGTGACTGACAACAGGTTCTGTCGGCCCAGGCCTCCAGCCCCCTCTCTGCAGAGCAGCTGCGGTGATCGCTTCCGAGTTAATGAGCAGAGACAAAAGGTAAGTAGGGATATATATATATATATATATATATATATATATATATATATATATAAATAAAACTATTCCAGAAGTTATTTCTCATGAATTGTTTTTGAGATTCCAATGCAAATTGGCAGAATTTTCAATGTACGGAACATGCCACAAATATGGTATCCAAGCAGACTTGTCATTAGTTTCAAGGAAACAACCTGAGTTTAGGATATATTATTTCCAAATTAATAAATAGTCAGTGCGATGGAGACATTCAGAAACATGCTGGATACAATGGAAAGTAAATCTAATAAGCACTAGGATGGGGAAATCGGGGGTGAAAATAAAGAAATAAATATGACGCACAAGGAAGCAAGTCATGGACAGAGCGAGAGCATCGCACCAGCCACAGCAGGTGCTCCGGGGACAGAAAGGCCCCGGTAGTCAGGGGACCATCTGAAACTGAGGAAGTAAGAGAAGAAGACAGCACTCAGTCAATGGAAGAAGGAAGAGTTAAGACTCGAAAATTTCAAAGCTTCACTCACGGGCATTTAGTCCATTTACCGAGACCCACGTTTAGATGTCCTTCTCGGCGTTTTGGTGAGGGGTGGGAGGGAACGAGAAAATGATCATTCAAAACTGATGACTTAGATGAAACAGTAAGTAACTGATAAACACGAGACATGAATTATGTGATAATGTACTTTAAAAACCTGTGATGGTGAAAATTAGAACTTCTTGAAGAAAAGCATTCGTGAAAAATTATTTGATCCATTTTGAAATCTTAGAGATAACAACATCAAAGACCTGAATACAAGGGAAAAATGTCTCAGGCTTTCATGCCACCTTACGGGGCTACTAAGAGGATTTTAAAACCTGTAACGCATTGTTTCAGCATGACAGGCATGAGCATATTGTAAGGGGAAAGAGATAATACAAGGTAACAGGTAAACAGTTTTGGAAGGTGAAATTTAAGAATTTGCACCTTAAAATATTGGAAACCTAATAGGATTCTGAACAATACTATTCAAAGTGAAACTTTAAGGTATGTTTTCACTCTGTTTCCAGAAAACTCACAGCTAGTCACTTTTATGACCACCTCGGAAGGTTGAACATACCTACGTGTGTTTATTGAAGTGTGTAAAATTAAAATAGCACCTTTCTCTGTGTCAATGGGTGCAGGTGCACAATAGATCAAAAGTATAGCCTGGAACTCGTTTCCCCTCCTTGATGGTCCAATGGGGAAACAAAGTAAAGGGCAAAGGGCGTCATTACCTTTCCACTTAACAGACAGGTGCTCATTTGCAGAACAATGATGTGCTCTGAACAGACGACAGAAAATCTCAGTAAATTCAAAAAAGATCAGTGTGCATTTTTAGTTTTCTTCTTATCTAATTAGACGTGCATTTATCTGACGGACCGACAGTTGGTGTCTGGATGTGACCACAGAGTACCTGTGAGGACTCGATTTAGCCTCCTTGTTGAAATTTCAAAGCAGGGTAAGGATGTAATGGAATTAAGTCCATGGAAGAGTAAAGTCATCTTTTCCTGTTTTCAGAAATGTGGGGCCGACCTATATAATAATCATGCCAGGAAAATAAAGTCTAAGAGTGAATTAAGGCTTGAGAAAAAAATTAAGAGGAATAAAATCACCTTTCAGTTTTTGTCTGCATAAAAATTGGTAATGACCTACAAAAAGAGTTAAGCATCGTAATCAATGTGTGTTTTCCTTCCGTGTTTGTAAAATACAGTCAGCTTAAACACAAGAAGCATAGAGCGTCCAGCTTTCTGTTTGGCATGACAGGGGTTTGGAAATCCCCCTGAGACGGGACAGGGAACCCCGCCTGCCCTCGACGTTGCTCATACACAGCGAAGTACGACAATGCACACTAACAAAACCAGACAATGTTTCTTGTCAATTAGTTGTGAAAAAACAGTCGGTTTTACATATGCTAAGCTGGGGATGATGTGGGAAAAGAGATCACTCTTGTACACTGTTGGTGAAGATGCAGAGTGATGCATGCTTTCCAGGCCCAGGTTGGACATCTCTGTCAAAATTTAATTTATGATTTAAATTTTAGAATTTAGTTCTGCAGACATTGTAACTTTTGAGTAAAATAAAATGTGCACAGAAATATTTGTTGTAATATTATTTGGAAAAAAGAAACCCAACTAGAAGCAAATTAAAGTCCAGTCCACAGCTGCACAGTTAAATACACTATGAAGCACTCATACCCTGGCACGTTATGCGACTTTAAAGAGAAACGATGTTATTTTGGCAACATAAAATGACCTCCAAGTAGATGCTAAGTATGAAAAAGCAAGCTGTGGGATAATCTGTTGATCGAATTTGATTAAAAATGATATAATTAGACCACTAATGATGCATGAATGAAGGGAGACCTGGGAACCTACATGGAAAGTGCCGAAGTGGCGCCCCCTACGGACTGGGATCGGGGCGTGGAGAGGGGAGCTGAGATGGACCTGGCCCTCATTTCACTCAAAGAGTCATCGAATCACTTGAATTGTTTAATGAGTGATGGTTTTCTTAATTTTAAAAAAGAAAAACAGCATGCTGTTATTACCCAATTATAATATATATACCAAACCAACTCTACATGGGTGAAAGAGACAGATAAAAGAAGTGAAGCCTAAAAGATGTAAAGCGTCCCTCAAAATTGGAAGGGTCACCATCAGATTAGGAAAAAAAAAATCAGTAGGTAGGGTGTTTACATTTTTGTGTAATATGTGCATTGGCATCGAGTGTGCGTGTGTTATTTTAATAGATATATGGAATACCAGACCCTGGAAAATGTGTCAATGGCTGCTCTTTCTTGAATGCCAACGATTGTTATTTTTATGTGTTCCTGAGAACGTTCTGTTTCTGTTCCCATTGAACAGTGACTGGTTTTGTAATGAGGTAGGACCTTGTATCACTTTTGTTTTGCGTAAGGGCTGTTCAAAGTCACCGGGACGCGTGACTTGCTCAGCTCGACCGGGAGCAGATCAAAGGGTGAAGCAGAACGGAGAGAACGGGCGGGTCCGAGCCCTGTCCTTGCGCTGGCTTTGGCATTATTGGATCCGATAACGAGACCTGGAACTGGGAGATTGGATATTGATTTCTTGTATTCTTTGTTTTTAGCAGCTTGAGAAGGTGAGCCGTAGAGTGAACCGCAGCTTTGTTGTTAACTTCACACAACCGGCTTAAGTGGGGTTTTAGATTTCAAACACTTTTTCTTAAATCCTTTTCTCTTCTGCCTTGGAACTGCATCTGTCACGGGGACGGAGCCCCAGTCCCTGCGGAGAGGGCTGGTCACCACAGAGCCACGTGGATCCCAGGCATTTTGTTTGCTGCGCCTGTGCGGGGGGACCTTCAGCCCAGTGGAGGCTACACTGGCTCCGGGTTTGTGGTGTCCGTGTTTCTCCCGACCACGGTCCCCCCGTTCAGTAGGCAGAAAGCTGACCTTGACCCTTCGACGGGGCAGACGCTGTGGCAGATCCTTCAGATTCCATGTTGAGCGTGGCAGCAGGGAAGGCAGGTGACTTAAACAATAATGTGATTCTAAGTCTAATAAGAGCTTTAATGTAGAAGTTTGTTATGGCCTCATGGTTGCCCCCCAGAATTCATCTTTTGAGGCTCTGAAACCTGGAACCTCAGAATGTGACTGTGTTTAGCGACGGGACGTTTAAAGAGGTCCTTTAAGTTAATGGGAGGCTTTTAGGGTGTGCTCTGACCCAATCCGAAAGGTGTTTTTATAAGAAGTGGAGGACACACAGAGGGACAGGTGTTTTTTTTTGTTGTTTGTTTGTTTATTTTTATTTTTTTAATAAAAGGAAGAGCTTGGGTTGGCAAAGGAGACTGAGGACAAATGAACAAGAGAAAACAAAAAAGGCGACCTCTCACCGAAAGTAAGAGTGTGGAGTGGCCAGAAAAATATGAGGCAGAGGGTGTGCTTGGACGTCGAGGGGTTGGTCGACCCTAACTAGCACCTTCTGAAATCGACACTAAGTCGAAGTGGCGTGAGGAGCAATGGGAGGTCAGGAACAGCATACACTATGCTTACTATTTATTTCTGTTTCTAAATTAAATTTATTGAGTTGACATTGGTTACTAGAATTATGTAGGTTTAAGTATACATTTCTCTGATACATCATCCAAATATTGGTGCCCACCACCCAAAGTCAAATCTTCTTTTGTCTCCACATATTCGCCCCCTTTATCCTCTTTATTCTCCCCCCACCCCCTTCCCTCGGGTAATCCCCATGCCGTTGCCTGTGCCTCGTGATATTCTCAAAGGCCACCTGCGTTGTCACGAATGGCGGTGTGTCATCTTTTCTGATGGCCGAGCAGTACTCCATTGTACGGCTGGTTCTTGGGACAGCTTCTTGGAGGCGTTTGGCTGTGGAAGCCTGGAGGGAGCTGGAATGGGAGCCTCTGGCCGTTTGTCGAGTCCTCTGCTTGTGCCCTGTGGTCTCGGTGTGAGGAGACTTGGCCTCGCCTGGGAAATTTGGAGAATGCAAATTCCCAGCACCCCTCCCTCCAACCCGCTGAATGCGCAACTTGGTGAGCAGAGCCCAGAGAACCAGGGCGTTTTCAATATTCCTTCAGGCTTGCAGAGAGTGATTATAGGCCCGAGAGTCCCTCATAATTGATCGAGCTCCTGCCTCATTTTTTAATCCTTTCGGTTCATTTATTGCTCTCCACTGAGGGGAGATATGGACGTGCACGCCCACACTGCTGTCTCGGCCAATGATAGCTGTGAGCGGGTCTAAGAAATATGAAATTCCTGGCCAGGATATCACAGCCAAGCTCTGTGAGGTTGCTGTCTTAAGTAGCATGTCCAAAGGCTGCTGAGTTTTCGTTGTTTGTTCTCCACCACACGCTCCCAGTCCTTCCTGCGCATTGACTTAACCGAACACTTACCACGTGGATCCCATTCAAGACAATTTTTTAGCTTTAACAGCCCCTCCCTCTTTTTTACATACAGTAATTTCCCTGTGAAATAGTTGTTCCAAACGTCTTTCAAATTTTGAACCCTGAAATATTTGTCTCTTTTAGATGGACATCCGTATACTCACCATCCTTTTCAAACTTTTTATTCATTCATGTTTTTGAAAAGTATGGCGTAATTATGATTTAACCGTTTTTCTGTGCTACGGCTTTGCTTCTCACGTGCCGCAGCTTCTCACGTCTGTGAATTTCATGCCGGTGTGTTCTTTACCGGTGTGACGCTTCATCAGCAGCAGCTGATGCATATGAATGATAGTGAAGGAGAGAGAGGAGGCGTGCGCTCCTGTGTGTTACACGCGAGTCTTCGCACTGAAGGGGGGTCAATAACTTTGAGCTGTTATTTTTGTTACCAGAATGATTGCAACCCTTCCAAGTGCTAATACGGACGTCAGAACTGTGTTCAGTCCTGGATCTTTATTATTGATCGACTCATTCACTCTTTCCAGCCCTAGTCAGTTATTTGACTGTGTGAACTTGATCTTGTTTAGCTTTGTAGGTCTCATGTGCAAAAACCTCTTTTGTTACTTCCTTTCTTGGCAAGAACTATAAAATAACCATAATCATTTCCTTGTGTATTCAAAATACTCTGCCTGAAAAGGTACTTAAATTCTAGAAAGCTTTACACTAATTTGAATTACAATGGTCCCCTCTTCTGTGCCTGTCATGATCTCTGAGTGGCTTTCTCACTTCCATGGCAACACAGACTGTATTTTACTTTGCGTTTAAAAATTATTTATGCTGAGTGATAAACTAGTTTTTATGAATATTCAACAATGCCCTCCGCATGGTGCAATGTTCTGAGCCTTCTCTTAAATCCTTCCCACGCACAACTTCTAAATGAATCCTTTGACTTACAGCCGGCCTTCAGTATTTTTTTTTTTATATTAGTTTCAGGTGTACAGTGTAGTGGTCAGGCAATGATATAATTTAGGAAGTCATCTCCCTGATACTCCTGGTACCCATTTGGCACCGTGCATGGTTGTTACAATCCTGGTTTTGGCATTGCAAGGTAGGTCCCTATGCCTGCCCCGGAAATGGGCGCCCCGGACGCAGGCGGAGAGCGCATGAGGCACCGGGAGGGGGTCAGCAGCGGGGATGCGCAGTGCCCATCAGTTCTTTTGTGCAAAGGGAGTGAAAGAAGGGGGCTCGGAACGAGGGCAGTGACGAAAAGCACCTGCTTTTCCATCTCCACTGAGAGCCCACCCGGCTGCGAGGGTTAGTCCCCATCATGCAGGTGTTCGAGGGAGAAAAGCCCCTGACACATCCTAGTAAGAATTTAAGGCATTTTATTAAATATCAGTATTTCATTTAATGAGGAAATGGTGTCCTGGCTGGTGTAGCTCAGTGGATTGAGTGTCGGCCTGTGAACCAAAGGGTCGCTGGTTTGATTCCCAATGTAGGACAGACACATGCCTGGGTTGCAGGCCGGGTCCTCAGTGCAGGGTGTGCAAGAGGCAGCCACGCATTGATGTTCCTCTCTCTCTCTTTCTCCCTCCCTTCCCTCTGTCTAAAAATAAATGAATAAATAAAATCTTTAAAGAAATAAAAAAGCAACGATAATGCTACACACCATATGAAAATGAATAGTACAGCTCACTGTAAAAGAAAATGTGATCAAATGTGTAGAGATCAGAGACATTTTAAAATATCTTAATTAGGATGACAAGCTTTATTCCCATTTTATGCTTTCCTACAGCAAAGTGTCGCTCACATGTAATGAAGGATACGGCATTCAATTAAAGTGTTGAAAAATAAAATCAGGTTTCGTCATCAGCGTGGTCAGAATTGAATCACACACTTTAGATTCCCGTGGTTAGTGTTTTGCCCTTTTGCTCAACGTGTCCCGCGCGTTCTGTCCTCCTTGTTACTGCTCTCTGAATTCCAGCGATTCGCTTCGTTATGCTCCCATGAGTCATCAGCGCAGAGCTGAATCCTCCAGGTGCGGGTGGCCGAACACCGTAGCGGCCTAAACGGGGCGTGCTGTTCCTCTCCCGTGACATGCTATCCCTACTGTATCTCAAAATCCTATTAATTTTCCTTGGCCTACATCATCAGACAAAATACCAAGTGTATGGGCTTGCCTCTGAAAAAAAAAGCTTTTTTAAAATCAGAGATATACTTTCATATATTAATGTATTAAAATTCATGCATAACCGAATGTGTGATTGCTGAAATTGCCAAAACCCTGCGTCTGTGGAGCGGGTGTGACAGAGAGTGTGAGCACACCTGAGTCGTTTCCTTTCTCTCACATGTCGGAGACCTGCCTCTGCGGGGCGGCCATGCAGCCAGGGCGTCCGTTTCCCCTGCTCTCTTGAAAGCGTATGGAGAGTCACCAGTGCAATGTAGGTTGGGACGGATGCATGTCCCTTCCGGACCAGGACACCTGTTAAAGGGGGTAACAGCTCTACTTTCTCTCCTTTCCCAACATCTGGACCCAAGACCCCTGAGGCTTTGGGGAGGCAAAGTCATGAGAGCGGAGAGGCTTCCGTGCCCTCTGCTGTGTGGAACCAGGGGCGAGCGGCCTGTGTGAACACGAGATGCATTTCCGTTCTCGGTGTTGATGTCTTGGGGTTCATTTGTAATGGCAGTTGATGTTACCCTATTAATACAGCAGAGCCCTGTCAAAGTAATGCTCTGTGGTGTCAGCCCGTCGCCTGCTTGGAACGGAGAGCACTCTCTGTATCCGCCAGGGTGCTGCAAAGAAACGGGCGGGTAGAATAGGTATGACTCTTCGATAGATGATAGATAGGTAGTAGATTTATTTTAAGTAATTGGATTGACTCATGTGATTGTGGCGGCTGGCAAGTCTGAATGAAGCCTGTAAGGCAGACTGGCGGCCTGGAAACTCAGGCAGACTCTCTAAGTTACAGTCTTGAGGCAAAATTCCTTCTTCACAGGAAAATCTATTTTTGGTCTTAAGCCTTCAACTGATTAAACAAAGGCAACCCACACTGAGGATAATTGCTTCTCCTTCAGGTAAACGGGCTTGTGAACATTAATCACATCTACAAAATACCTTCACAGCAACATCAAGACTCGTATTTGACCAAAGAACGAGACCGCCGCCTCGCCGTGTGACACACGCAATTAACCATTGCGCTCCCCACGGTCTTGCTTCCACCGCCATCTTTAATACCCTCTAGTCGCCTAGGTAGGGGGAGGCACTTGTCCCTGTATGAATCCAGGTTGGATCTGGTAAACAACTGATGTCTTTTGACCTCAACAGAAAAAAGTACATTGTATCCAGAAGATTTTTATTCTAAGAATTTCAATTAGAAAAATATAAAAGCTGGGGAGACTACCAGAGAGGCAGACAGGGCCAAAGCAAGCAATTTTGATATACAAGGAAAATCATGAGGAAACAGTGAATAAAAACTATTCCATTCAATTACTGAGAAGAAGGTCTTGGCTTCAGAGCATGTCAGAAATGACGTGAGATGAAAATGGAGACAACTCGAAGGGGAACAGTTTGCCTCAACTCTAACGGTGCCTCAACTCTAACTCCAGTTTCCAAGAAGACAGTCATAATTTAAGTTCTTATGTTTAAATAACCTGCATCCTGAAGAACTACCACTGATTCAAACCAACCAATTTGAGTTGGTTTGAGTATCTGTTTTTGTTTTTAAACCAAAGACTAGCTAAAAGAGAAACCGGTAAGAGAAATTCACTAGAGTAGGTGTCCGAATCCGTCCCGTACTTCCTCCCACTGTAGTCTGTGCTCCTGTGTGTGAGGAAACACATCCTAAAAAGGGAATCCTAAGGAGAGGGAAGTTTATACTGACAGCACTGAGGAACCATTGAAGAAGGTCAAGTTCATGGGAAACGTATTGTATGACACTCTCTTAACACTGACTGCTCTTGGTTGACAAAATTATACAGGTTTCAGGTGTACAATTCTATAACACATTATCTGTATGTTGTATTGTGTGTTCACCAGCCCAAGTCAAGTCTCCTTCCATCACCATTTATCCCTCATTTACCCTCTTCTACCTCCCCCGCCCCCTCTCCCTCTGGTGATCACCACACTGCTGTCATGGATAGGAAGAATGAACACCTTTAAAATGTCCATACAACTCAATCTATAGATTCAACACCATTTTTATTAAGATCCGATGGAGTGTTTTTTCAATAAATAAAATGGAAATAAAGCTCTGGCTGGAGTGGGTCAGTGGATTGAATGCTGGCCTGCGAACCAAAGGGTTGCCTGTTTGATTTCCAGTCCAGGGCACATGCCTGGGCTGTGGACCGGGTCCCTAGTAGGGGGCGTGTGAGAGGCAACCACACATTGATGTTTCTCTCCCTCTCTTTCTCCCTCCCTTCCCCCTCACAAAATAAAATAAATAAAATCTTTAAAAAATGGAAATAAAAACTATTTACATATCTCTATAGCACATGATACAAAATTTAAAACCAAATACAGAATTGTAAATATGTGAGAAATACCTATAGAATCATAAGGATCTAACTGTGAGTCCAAAGCAACTAAAACCAAATTTGATCCACTTAAGATCTGTCTAAAATTCTGTGACCAGATTGTGGTTGGCTGGAAGTGCACACAGGGCAGAGCCCTGTTTCCAGTCGGGGGCTGCAGTCCCAGCTGGAGGGGTGAGGGCCGGAGCTGGCACAGTGAGGATGAAAACAGGTCTGGGAGTGACAGATGCAGGGGAACAACAGATAGTGAAGCATATTGGGACGATCTGAGGCCACTTGGTAACTGATGGAGCGTGGGAAGAATGGAAATAGGAAATAAAGATGATTCCCAAGTTCCTATGTTAAAAATTAGGTAGACACAAAGTCTCAGTGAGACTATAAATGCAAATACAGTATGGATTTAGTATGATTTAAAGGACCATGATAAGAATATTTTGAATTGAAGAAATATGTATTAATTTGCGAATGATTAAGAATGAGAACTAAGATCATGTATTTAATAAGACAATTTGCAAGTTAGGGTCGCTCTAAGAAGTATTTTAAGCTTTTGTTTATGAAAGAGAGCATATATGGGGTTATATTGTTGTCACAGAACACAGTGAACAACCGAATTGTCCCTCGATACCTATTAATTCTTCCTGACAACCCCCGGGGATGACTAGACGGTGTGTTGCTCAGATCTAAGCCTGTGAAACAAAGGCCTGTCAGGGCCTGCCTTCTAGTGGGGGGAGCACGCGAGCTGTGCCACTCACATCAGTTGCACATCAAATTCTCCGACCTGAAACCAGTGTTCTCAAAGTGACGAGGATGCATGCCCAGCTCGTGTCCTGATTGGAGGATATTTTCAGTCGTCTACAGTTAACATAAATATTTAATCAAAGTTGCCAAGTGTGCTTTGAAGGATCAAGCAACAGTCATTTTTCAGCTCAGGTGTCTTGACTAATCAAACCGTAAGAAGTGCAGTGCTCATAATGATAGCATCATCTTATTGAATCATCCCAGTTAAATTTGATTTCGGTGCAGAAATCACAACATTTGCTTTCCTCTGATGGAAATGCAGCACAGAACTATCATTTTCATTTTGATTGAAGGGTCGACAGCGTGCGGTGTTTGGGGCCACCACCTGAAATTCTACACTGTGGGACTCTCATACAGCCCCATGTTGTGGGACCCTCTCTGTAAACCGAAGAAAGCAAAGGGGAAATGTTTCCTGCCCCGATTCACTACCTCCCCCTGCTTTCAGGCTAAATTCCTGCTCTGTTGAGAGAGGTAAATCTTTTGCTGAAGGTGTTCAAATGCACCAAAAGTATCTCTAAATATTGTCTCTGAAATATCAAGAAAACAAGGACGTTGGGGTTTTGCCGTCTTTGCTGACCGCCAGAGTTGAGATAAAGGTTCACTAATCTGATCTACACTGAGGCTACTGATGGAATCATCCTTAGAAAAAAGAGACTACAAAACTGTGCACCCTCCACAGCAACACTAACTTTTCTGCAGCGTTATAAAGAACATTCTTGAGTACATTGAGACACACCCATTTGGGTGTCGCATAACACAGAAGATGCTGGATTGGGACATTACAGGGATATACTAGTCGTCAGTATTAACAGACGCTTGTGAATAAACTGCTGTCAATAATTCTGTGTTTAACTTACTGAGGAACCTCCAAACTTTTTGGGGCTCCACTTTCACCATTTGGATGTTTCTTCAGAGAGTCATTACTGTCACGTGTGGGAGGGACTTCCTACTTCCACAGAAATGCAGCGATGGACATCCCAGGACTCATTGTCATAATAATCCTAATTGCTGTTATTTGCTTGGGTTTAGGCATACGGGTCACAGAGTACACTGTGAGTTTTCAGATGCTCCGAGAGTCATTATGTCTTGGAGCTTAATGACAGTGCAGAATGAGAAGCTTCGCTGACGATGCACTGATTTCATAAACGAGGCAAGCACGGCCCAGAGCGCACAGACCATTTAGCGCTACTCCGTAACTAGTGGCCAGGACCAGGCCCACGCCTACTTGTTCACGCCTGTGATGCTCTTCCCTGACATGTGCTTACTTCTCTTTGACCCATCATTTCCACTCAAAAGAATTGAAAGCAAGTGCTCAAACACAAATTTGGACAAGAATGATCATCACGTCACTATTCATGATAGCTAAAAGGCGGATAAACAAATTGTGGTACGTTTACACGAGGGAACGTTATTCAGCTGTGACAAGGAATGAAGTGTCGATACATGTTACAACACGGATGAGGTTTGGAAGTGCCACACTAAGTGAGGGAAGCCAGATGCAAAGGCCATGTATATATGCTTCCATTTGTATGAGATGTCCCCAAGGGGCGAGCCCATAGAGATGGAAAGCAGGCTGGTGGCCGGCAGGGGCTGGGGCAGGGGTGGCGGGAAGCGCCCTCGTCAGGTAGCAAGAGAGTATGGGCGCAAATCTGGGGACTGTTCCCACACTCATGTGTCTGTGGGGACGACTCGGACCAGATGGCAAAACCAAGGAGTCTTCATGGGTCTTCTAACCATCTCACTCCCCAAGTTCCATGTACTTTCATTTGTCACTAAAAACCAGAAAACTAAGCTTTACTACTGATTGTTATTTATATAACTACGTGTTGTACCCCAAAACATTATTCAGTGTGTGTGTGTGTGTGTGTGTCTGAATTGTATAATCAGGTTGTCTACTTATGTTTATGTATTTCTGGTTTTTAATGAAAATATGCATTTCAGTTCCAAGAGAGCTGCAGCCTAAGCTTCATTAAATGATTCATATTTGATAGTTTATGTTATGTATTTTATAAAAACTTAGTTCAACATACAATCTTCTAAAATGTGATCTGTTTTTACTTGGTTTGAAATCCCTGAAAATTATATTTGCTTTACCTAATTCTCATGGTAACTCCTTTATTCACAACTTTGAAATAAAGTACGTTGTTTGATAGCAAATGAAAACTCCAGTACTGACCACACACCTTAAGAGAGTCGGGTTTTGGGATAAAAAAGTAATTTTTGAAAAGCATAGGAGGATTCATTATATAATACCAGATGCATGAAGCCCTAAGTAATTTCGTTAGTGACTTACTCACTAAATGGCTTGTTTCCATCAATTTTGAGAACTAAAGTTTTAAGGGCATGAAAAAAAAGGCAGCAAAACCCTATTGATTTGTGTCGGCCAAAGATATATTTAATTACTTCTATTCATGTTGTCCACCACCTCAAATCAGTACTTTATCAAAAGAAAGAGTCAATCTTAAGAAAGAATATGTTTTCAAGAAACAGCAAATCAGAGGTTAGAGAACATTCAAACCATCAAAAGATTGAAGATAAATTTTATTACAAAATCTTATCTTCCTTTTTCCTAACAGGGATGAAAGAGAGCATATAAATGAAAAGAAGCAAAATATAAATGATAAGCTTATTTAACTGATAAGTTTATATTCATAGAAACACAGTTTCACACAATGGATTCAATTTGGCATTAGGTACAAGTTGCGAGGGATACAGAGATGGTTAAAGTATGGTCCTTTGAAGAGACAGGTTATGTAAACAGAGTAATGACGGCCTTGGTTTAGGACAGGGGCGTGAGGATACACTTGTCAGGTTCCTCTCTGGGCTTCTCGCTCACTCTCCAAATGCCAGTTGGCTTCAGGATTCTAGCCCCGTTCAAGACTATGATGAAGTCTGGTGTGAGATTTTTATGTCCTGAGGTCTCAATTGCAACTTTAAGCTAAGAGTCTCCAGATCTATACCTCTAGCCCAGATTTCTTTTCTGGGGGTTAAATTCACATATCCCACCTCTCCTTACCATCCTGCAAATGGATGGATACACCTTGTTGCCATGACAGCTTCTCAGTACTTAAAGTATTTTCAATGGTATTTAGGGTGATATTAACAAATGTGACTACACACACACACACACACACACACACACACACAGTCAGCATTTGGAATATCTGCTTATGTCCATGAATCATTTTCCAAACATTAATGCACAATTTTACAGAATAATGAATAAGGGAAAAGACCCATTCACAGAGAAAGGGTTTTAGTACATGGAGAGTTCGCTGAGGCGATTACAGATTCCACATTGTAATTAATCTTTATGGAACAACTTCGTGTAGAGTTTTAGTTTCGTATCAAAGAATGTCTACTGAAGCATTTCTGTCAATGGATATAATTCAAATAAACAGAAGTTTCAGGGGTTCTCAGTTTTTAAGAGTTTATACGAAGGGGTCCTCAGACCAAAAAGTCTGCGAACTGCTCACGTACCCATCTGTCTTTTGCCTCTTCTGCCTAGAATGGGAGATTCAGGGGGACAGAGGCTAGCCTGACTTGGTCACCTCGGGTGTCCGGCTGCCCGACCCATGCTGGACAATCAGCACTGACAAGTGTCTTCTCAGCATCCATGCCTGCAAATCAAATTTTTTATTATTAGTATTTTTAATTATGTTTATTGTTTATGCTATTACACTGTCCCCACTTTTCCCCTCTTTGTCCAGCTCCACCCAGCATCCCCCCCCGCCCCCCCGGATAATCCCCATTCTGTTATTCACGCCCATGGGCCACACACATGCGCCCTTCGGCTAAGCCCATCACCTTCTTTCATCCGCGTCCCATTAAATCCTCGCCCACAGGCCCCGTGACCTCTCTTCACTTGTTAGCTGTGTCATTAGCTGAGATTGATACAAGTCCCAGCCTCCTAGACATCTCCTCTGTCCTCCCTGGGCTGCTTGGGCCCTGCCAGACCTCACCAGAGCCAGGAGAAATGAAGGATAGATATTCTAATATTCTGTAAATATTGCTTCAAAACTTATTTAGGCAAAATGTATCTGCTGATGATAAGTCATAAAAATAGAACCCAAACTACAATTTGAATACTTCAAACTATGCTGCAGTTATTAAGCTCTGTGTCTTGGCAGAAGTTTTAAGAGTTACTCAATAAATATGCCTGCCAATGTATTTATCCAATTATATTTGAGATCACAGTTACATTTCCTACCATTGCGCATTGTGGATTTGTAAGAATCGCCATTGTAATGATTGACACTTTGCTCAGCCACAGTCGCACTTCAGAAACAGCGTAGGCTACCTTCATAGATTGCTTTTCAAAATTACTTTGTGGAAGTGTTATAAGCACAATTAATTGTTAGCAATTTGATTTGAGATCGGCAGGCAGAAAAGGTGAAATGTAATTTCCAAGTAGTTATGTTTACCATTATGGTCTAATGACATATATTAGCCACACAACCCGAAGGGGACACAGCCTGGGGACGGAATTCTGGTGCTTTAAGCACAGAGGCAGCCGAGCGATTCCCATTAATGTTAATAGGAGTCAAACTCACTGTAAACCGAAAGGCGATGATCGCACCGCACTGCCGGGCCCTGTGACACGTAAACACCATCCAGGAGGGAGCAGCTTCTGCGCGTGTGTTTCAAAGGCTGCTTCCCTATGTCACTCACGCGAGTGTACATTGGTAATGAGAGTGTACCGGGGCATAAATAAAACTGACTTAGTTTCGGTTAGTCGTATTTGAAGAGTTGCAGCTCAGTAAAGAATCTTCAAGCAGAAATAATGACCAGAAGAGTAGTAGCATATTATCTGCTCAAGTGGCTAACTGTATCTAAGATCCAATTTCTTTTTCATTACATCTGAAATATTGAGATTTGCTATGTACCAGGAGCTCAGATTGATACTAAAGATAGTTACCGACTCTATGGATCACAGTTTCTGTCTTTTCGAGTTTTGCAGAAGATACACAGAAAATAAGGTCACAAAAAGAGCTATTCAGAAGCTGTGCAGTTCAAATAAAATGTGGTTCTGTTTTGTTTCGTTTTGTTTTGTTTTGTTTTGTTTAGTACGTGATGAGCTTAGAAGGGGTTACTCCATCCTAACAAATAAAAAGCTAAACGAGCTGAAAATGAACACCAGTGAGGTCGCAAGATGACCGGCAGCCTCCCAAATTAGAGACCGGCGGGAAATTACAGAAAGTCACAACTTACTGGAGTAGAAACCCACAGGCAGAACACTCTGTAGGAAACAGAACTGGGTACATCAAACCTGGTTTTCAACCAAAAATTCCAAGGCACACTAAAAGGCAAAAAGTAGTTTGAAGAGACAGAGCAAGCATGAGGACCTGACTCAGGTTAGGCGGGTAGGTTGGAATTATAAGGACGGTAATATCCTACAACAGTGATTAATACAGTAAGGGCTCATGGATGAAGCAGGTAGCATGCAAGAACAGATGGGTTTTGCAAGCAGGGATATAGATTAAGTTTGTCACATTATCAAGGATAAATACTTCCTTTGTGTTTATTCCACAAGGCATTCCAAGTATTCAAACTTTGCTTTTAGAAAGCAATTATTTTTCTTGGTATGATAGACAATTTCTAAACATTTTGGTCATATTCATAGATGTAAGCAGGCCCCACCGGCACACACGTTCATGTCTTCTGGGACCGTAACACAATCTTGCTTCAATCTCTCTCACTCTGACACTATGAGAATCCCAGTGGATAGCAGCACTGGAAATGCAATTATTTAACAGTGAGCCAAAATAGACCCTTGCCTTGAAAGTGATTTTCAGAAACAGTGTTCCCTGAAGCAGAACATTCTGGAATATTATATCCCTCAAAGTATTTGGGTCCTTTAGCTTAACTGTGTATCTCTTATCATAAACCATCACCTACCTTGAAATTCTGGAATACAAAAATCTGTTGCTTATAAATAGCATATTTATATGTTAACTATCTGCAACTCATGGACCTTCATTCCTTTTTTATTCTTATTGCCCTGAGGACAATTTCTAAAATAATTTCAGAAAGAGGGAGCAGTAAGTGAGGTAGTCCTGAAGAAGAGCACAACGTGAAAGTAGTTCCGTTTCAAATGTCCCAGGAAATTATTTTGGTTTTATATGTGGGCCTCAAGGTAGGTTAAGAAGGAGCAAAAGAGTGATAGCTTGCATCCTCACCTGTAATCAAAGGGATGGCGTCTCAGAGATTTACAGAACAGACACCCATGGTGATTAAATCACTAAGGAAAACATAGTACATTTTTTAGGTTACCAGACAACATCTATTGCCAGAATGATGCGGATTTTGATGTAACATTGTGTTATCTGTTTCTATGTTGTGTAGTTACAACATCACGGAATACCTTATATTACCAATTTAAATAGTAGTTTCATAATTTGCACATTTTAGTAGATATTCATTTGTGAACCACCAGCACTTAGCTCTGGTTTCTGCTTTCCAGCTTACTAAAAGGATCAGAACAAAGCCAACAGTCCATGAAAACTGTGTTCTTAACGTGAAGTTTTAAAATACGTAACTTTCTCCGTTGAAAACAAAATAAGGGACATCTCACGTGAGTCATCCGTGGCCTGAGACGTCTGGTATGGCTTTATCTCAAAAAAAGAGAATGGGTAGCTGAGTCTACCCCACGGCTGTCTTGAGGCTTCGCCTGTTTTTTGTTCAAACTGCCGTCATTGGTCAGAAAAGACAGGCGAGCCGGGCTTATTATAGCTTCAGCTGATTTTCTGAATAACATCTAAGTCTGTCTAACATCACAAAGTTCAAAACACATCGGTATTAGCACTCATTTTTTTCTTATCAAGATTTAGAGGAAAATGAAGAAGGCATTTTTTAGCTGGGAAATGTGAAGTTTTATGGAAAACTTTTTTGTATTTATTCCTAATTATTATACTCTACTGCTCATAATATTTTAATTAAGAAAAAATGGAAGTATAAATAGGTTTTACACATTTCTGAATGTGAATGTGTGTGCCTGTATATCTACACATACAACGGCAGAATAAATTCAGTTTGCATATGAAAGAAATGTATCTTTTATTCAAAGTTTCCATTGGAATCTTTCATATGAGATTTTTCTAAGCCCCTAAATTAAAGGCAAGTTTCTGCTTTCTAAACAGTTTTTCAAAAATGAAGGGCCGCCAGGGAGGCCTTCCTCCCCCACCGACCTGGCGCTGCCGCTCTGGGCCGCTTCAGGGCGGCTTTGTGTTCCTATGGTAGGTCCCCCTTGGAGTATTCGGCTACATGACGCTTGGAATAGAAGCTGAAGAATAACTTTATTTTCAAAATGCTTTTAATTTACATGAGTGGTTTGCACTCATGGGTTTTTACAGGAAACCGATAGAGTTTGTCTGTCTGTCGTCCTCAGCCATAAAGGCTGGAGTGTAGAGTGTGGCGTCTCGGCTATTTCATCTTCCACGCATCCTTTTGCAAGGCATCCTCTGTGTTGAGAGGAAGTTTTCCAGGCGGGGGCGACTTAAACGGTCTCAGTAACCTGGCTGCACGTCTGTAAGGTAAAGCCCGGGGCATATAAAAGATGCTGCATTTCACTTAGCTTCAGAAGAAATCAGTTTACATGCAGAAGCCACCTTCTTGTAGCTGCAGACACAGAGTTAACAGATCTTATTCTTACAATTTTTTAATTGAGATCACAAACTTCAGTTCTTAATTGCCCATCCAAAAACATAATGTTTTAGTTTATGTGCTTTGCTTGGTCAGTTGTCAAAATGGTAATGTTGGAATTTTATAGCTTTTCTTTTGGATAATTTTCCTAATTCTAGGTGAATGTACAAAAAAATTTATTTATATATACAATATAATTTTTTATAAATTTATAAAATTTATAAATATAAAAATAAAAATTTATAAATAAAAAATTTATAAATATAAATATTAAAAATTTAAGACTATAAAATTTATAAAATTTATGAATATAAATATAAATTAAAATATAATGTAAATATATATAAAATTTATAAATATAAATATATAAATTATATGTATATAGTAAATATTTATATTTATAAATATATTTATATTTATTACAATAAATTATATGTATAATATATAATTATATATATTATAACTATCTCATATATAATCATATCTATCATAAAAATCATATATATAATTATATATATATGAGAGAGGGAGAAAGAAACATCAATTTGTTGTTCCACTTATTTATTCATTCATTGGTCGATTCTTAACACTCAGCCTGCTGTATCAGTATGATACTCTAACCAACTGAACAACCCTGCCAGGGTTGATTTTATATTTTGAAGTTTTATACAGCTCCCAGAAAATGTTTTAGCAAGTGAGCATTTTAAAAAATATACTCAAAAGGCATAAATTATCTGCCTCTTTTGTAACAATGAAATCAATCAGCCAATATGTGAGACGATTAACAAATGTTTATTTTCATTCTTCTGCTTTTAGATGGGTGGAAGGACAATGCAAACAAACAAAATAAACAGACAAATGTTTTCTTCTAGACCTTTTATATAATTTTCTTTTTTGCTCGTTCTTCAAAACGATTATTTAGTAAACTATTTTTCCTATTTATGAAAGATAATACACATTTATTTTAGAAAACTAAAAAATAAGAAATATAATAAGCCAAGAATATTATCCCAAATCCCTTCATTTGGGGAACCTCTGAGAATGTTTTAAAACATTTAGGAATTTTTCATACTTTTCACATGGTTCTAAAAAAATTGAAACCACAGTGTATTATAATTTTATACTTACATTGTGCTTTATTCATTTAACATCATACATGAGAACTTTTTCTTCCCCTTGAATATATTATGATAACATATTTAGTATTATGAGCACAGGAGTTAATTAACGATTCTGTTATTGGATTCTAATGTTATTTTATGTTAATGTCTTTAAATAATATATAATACATTGTGACTCATAAGTCTTCATCCGTATATTTGATTATACCCTTAGGTATGCTCTGAGACATTCAATTACTGAGTCAAAGTGCGTGAACATTTTTCAGAAATACAGTATGCCTTACACACATATATACACGTAATAACATGATTTTTATCAAGAAATTAGTCATTTCGTCACTTTCTACTGAGCACTGAAAACAACAAGGCCTAGTGAGTTTAGAAGTGAGGCTAAATGAGTTCAAAATGTGTTAATACATTGATCTGCAAACGAGCTAAATATGAAGAGCTAATTTGGTTCTAAACTTGTCAGCAAGCAATGGAAAAGTGTAACATTGTTATTTGATAAAAATCCAACAGTGCTTCCTTAGATGACAATCTTTCTAAAGGAGAAAGTTTAATAATTCATAATATAAATATTTACTATTTATATAAGCATGTTTCTACCTGACGATTTCTTTTAAAAATCATGAATATATGGTACTGGCAACAAATCAAAATTTATTTCTGTAAATTAAGTATATAAAGGGCCAATGTGACTTGTTTAAACTACTCACTTTGTTTCTTTAAATTTTAGAATAGAGTGCAGGTGCAAATGGGTTGTATTTCTTTCCGAATTTCCCTTTGGAAAGTGTACTTCAACTGAGCTTTTCTTAACTAAGGAGTGACAGAGTGTTGGAGAGCACACACTATGTGCCCAAAGCAGTCACAGAGCCAACCTGCCTATAGCGTCCCCCTCCCTCCCCTTCTTGGTGAAGGGTTGGGCAGAGGGATGATATCAAGGAAGCATTTACAACTCAAGAACACCTAAACTTTATCCTTTTCACACCCAGAGAGAAATGACGTGTCTACAAGACAAAGGTCAGGAGAAGAAGGTTTTTAAAGCACGTTTGGGCTTCCGTCTCAGATTCCCCTAGGGAGCAGCCCGTGAGAAGTGAGCACCCCTTTCCTGCCGCCAGACTGTGCTAGGGGTCTAGAAGCCAGAGAACTAGCTGGTCATTTGTGTCTTTCTCATGCTCAGCTGACTTAAGTCCTCTCTCTTAAAATGCATTTCTTTAAAAAGTGCCACAGAATACGGAAAAAGCTTGTGAACAGAACAGTGTGCACGGTTCTTAGACCCACCTGTCTTGGGCCTTCCCTGTCATTTGTCCAGAACGATTGCACGCAGCGTCTAGTTTTCAGCGTGGCAGTAGGCCGTCGGTTCCGTCAGCACATGGTCAGGCACTTGGGAAACAAGTTATAAAGAGAGAAGCTAATACCAGCATATGCCTGCAGGATTCTGTGTGAGCAGCGGTGTTCGGCCGGACTGCCCACTGGGTAGTCCATATATACAGACATGCAGTTAGAAGTGCTTCCTGTGAAAACCAAGGTCAATGAAAAGCCAGTAATGTCACAGACACTTCCACCGTACTACTCCCGAGACACACAAAGTTCCGGAAGAACGAACGGGTCTGAAGCGGTTGGTGCTCTCTGTGCTGCAGATGATGTGACGATAACAGAGCATACCCAATTACTTTAAAAGAGCATCAACGTATTTGTATTTCAGAATGAAGGAAGATAAGAAAATATAAGATCCTTTTAGCTATGGAAGAGGGGTGGGTGTTTATAAATCTTCTAAGACTGTATACGTACATTTACAAATTTAAATATCACGCCTGATGATTAATTAGGGGAAAATTATTCCTTGGAGATAACGGGTTCCCTTTCAAAGGTAGTTCAAGGGTAAGTATTTTATGGTCATGACATGCAGAAAAAAGAGTATAGTTTAGTACATAGCGCTGTATTTTCTAAGTCTCTTAAAATATTTCCTTCGATATGCTTTTATTATTTAAATTCCATGTCATCCACCAGAATCAACCACTCTTTTCTGAGTCCCTCTCACAAGCAGCTGCTAATTAGGGAACCCTTCCGTCTCAGGGCTCAGCACAAAACCCCATCTGTCAGTGCTGGGTTAGGCAGTGAACTCTACAGGCAACAAAAGGCTTATAAAATGCAAATAAAAGCTGGATTATAGGGGGATTGTGATATTATGCTCCTGTGTATGTTTTGCAAATATTTTACAGTTTGTTTACCTTTCAATTTTTTCATCAATGAAAGTAAAGTGAAAGAGACACGCTGTACGAATTACCGGCATAGACACCAGCAACAACCTGGAACCGAAATTCGCGATGATCTCAGGACACGGGGCACCATGAAATGCCGGCCGGAGCCAGTGCCGCATCTTCCCGTCTTGCTGCTTCTGAGTAATTCTTGAGATTGTTAGAAAAATATAAACTGATAACTATGTGTAAAATATGAAGGGTGTCCAATAGGGAAATAAGATACCACACAAAACACAAAAATTAATTTTAAATTGCAGTCTAGCAAAAACAGATATGGGGAAAGAAAAGCTACAAAATGTATGTGAAATTTAAAGTGAGAGCAAAATTAAGATGTGTGTAATTTCTTTTTAAAGACTAAGGACTTCTGTTTGAAAACAAGTAATTAAAAAAAAAGCCAGAGTCGCGTGCCTTACGCAGTGGTTTTATTTACATTACAGAAAGGCTAATGTGGGGTCGCTACAGGAACATTTGGAATGTACTGACCCAGAAAAACAGACCACCTGTATTTTACCCCCCATAAAACAGAACCAAGGAAAAAAAGATTTGACCTTTGGCAGTGGGCAGGGCACACAATGCAATATACAGATGCTGCATCATACACTTGTACACTTGAAACCTACATGATCTTATTAGCCAATGTTACCCCAGTCAGTTTAATGAAAAAATAATGTTGATAAAATAAGAAAAAAAAGGCATGCAAAGCTTAACACATGGTTAGCATGATAAACACCAGCAATTATAATTATTTTAGAACCTTTACACTATTTTTAGCATTCGGTTTCCTCTGACTTCACCTGCACCTAATTATTTATATACAGATGAATAATATATATTATATATATTCAGTTACACATGTATAGATATAAAACTGAATACAAGAAAACACCAACAACAACAATAAAACAGTGTTTTATATGAGCAGATGTGCTTAGCTGACTTGTTCAGGGATTAGTTCTGTGCTAGAGGTTTCATGTGTAGCGAGATGGCATTGCAAACATTTTGTATAAATGCCATAACATAGTTTTTTAAAAATTAAATCTAGTTAAGGGTTTGTTTTGTGCCTTAGCTTTGTCATCATACAATTCTGTGTTGTTTTCTTTTCTGTCCCACACCCTCAGTAAAATCCTTCAACATCTGAACCTAATTCTGTGTTTCTTTTTCATATGAAATGGATTAGATAGCCCATTAAACAAATGCAGGGAAGCAGCATTAATGACATGTCGCACTTGCATTATGAAGTTAATTGGATTAACTAAATTAGCTCTTTTACATTCAGGCCTGCACACGTTTTTGACATTTAAGGCAAGAAATCATCAAGAGAACTCAGATTTCTGTGAGTTTCCTCTCGCAGTCATTATGAAGCAGAGGTCAGCAATGCCTTCATTCCCCAAACCGCCACCGAGGCGGCCACTACCATTAACAAACTTATTTAGAGAAAAAAGAGAATGAGCAACCGCCAAAAAGTTAAAGAGAACAGAAAAGAGGTAAGAGAAGAATCACAGAAATTTCAAGGGATAAAGAGTCCTACACACCGATCGGCCCCAGTTTAGAGAGAAGAAGAGCAGCCGTGCAAGGGAATTGCAGCCTGGGCTCCAACCACCGGGACACTCCCAGGGAGACCTCTTTGGCCTCGCATAGAAACCCAAGGCTCAGAGTTCTCTGCACAGCCACAGCCACGTGGCGACAGGTGTTTTGGTGAACCGCAAACCACACACGTGATGGTGTCCCATAAGAGGATAACGGAGCTGAAAAATGTGTTTGGATACACAAATACTTACCGTCGTGTTACAATTGCTTAGAACATTCTGTGCAGCGACGCGCTGTGTGGGACCCAGGAGCAGCAGGCCACACCACAGAGCTCCCGTGTGCGGCAGGCTGTGCCCCTAGGTTTGCGGAAGTGCGTTCTGTGGAGTTCACGCAACAGCAAAATCACCCAAGGGTGCATTTCTCAAAACATACCTCATGGTTCTAATGGGAAATCTTCAACACCTTGCCTAAAAACCTAGACCGGCCTTAAATTTGAGCTACCTGGATCCTAACTACTGCAGCCATTCCAATGACACAGCCTCTGACTCCCAGTCAAGGTTAATACCAACCCCAGCGGGAAAGGCTGCACATCTTGACTGTCCACTGGGGACACTTGACTCCATTTCAATGTCATGGAGCTCACTGCACTGTGAACACGTACATTAGAAAGTGTTACAGACTTTGTGCTTTGCATGTGGGGGAAACCGGGCCGCAGACCCAGAGCCGGGTGGCTGTGGCGATCTGGGTGTGCGGACCGAAGGCCAGAGATTGTTTTTTAAAAATGCAAAAAAAAAAGGAGCCAGTCAGTGAAAGACAAATACCATGTGATCTCACTTATATATGGCATCTAATGAACAAAAGAAAAGAAACGAGCAAAATGGAATCAGAGGCATAGCATCATGGAGGAGGCAGACAGCTGTCAGAGGGCAGGGCGGAGGAGGGGACTGGCTGAAAGGTGAAGGGATCAGCCAAAGGACGTATATTCATGACCCGTGGACATGGACAACGGTGTGGGGACGGCTCAAAGGAAGGGGAGCTGGGTGGAGGAGAGTGAAGGGGGAAAAATGGGGACAAATGTAATAGCATGAACAATACATTATGATTTAAACTAAAAAGTAACAACAGGTACAGTGAAGATACTGGAGGCTTTAGTAATGTGTTTTCTGGCCGGCTTCGAAGTGTGAGTGACGTAGAATGCAAGGAATCGTGGTGACATTTCTCCTTGGAGAGCGTTCTGTCGAATGCTACCGCTCCCTTCTCAGTTAACACTGTGGCAGCTCGGCTTCGCTGGTACAGCACTTCAGGGCTCTGTGGCCTGCCCGCCCCTCGGAGGGGCGCGGTGGAGGGAGGGGGCGGTCGTAAGTGGGGAGCACACAGGCTTATTGTGAGCACAGAAAGGCAGGTATGGAACAAAATGGTCACTTCCAAAAATTTACACTGGGGCTGGGGGATAA
>PVJD01005005.1:109314-123962 GCA_004026545.1 Mormoops blainvillei
TTCAACTTTTTACCCACCTCTGTGTGGCAAAGCACAGCTCAGTGAAAATAATACGTTTTAACCGTCAATCATACATATTTATGTATTTTTGAAATATTTCTGAATGACTCAGTATAATTGCATTTAGGTAGTTAGAATGATTCGTGAAATAAAAAATAAGAATAAGTGTTGACAAGAATATGGAGAAAAGGGAGCCGCTGTGCACCGCTGGTGGAAACAGAAGTTGGTGCAGCCACTATGAAAACCGCCATAAGAAGGTTCCTCACAAAATGAAAACTAGGACTGTCATATGATCCATCAGTTCCACCCCTGGGCGTACAGCCAGAGGAACCGAATCACCGTCTCAACAAGATATCTGCACCCCCATGTTCGTTGCAGCGTTATTTACAACAGCCGAGACCTGGAAACGACCCAAGTGTCCTTTGGCAGATGCATGGGTAAATAAAATGTGCTCTTCTATACAGTGGAATGTTATTCATCCATGGCAAATAGGAAATAGTTTCCTTTGCGACAACATGGGTGGGCCTTGAGCCCATTATGAAAAGCGAGTTAGGTCAGACAAAGACAAACACTGTATGATTTTTAATTTTTTATGATCAAAATTTTTAATTACTTGTGAAATTAAAGAAGAAAAGCTCATGGGAACAGAACAGACCAGTGGCTGCCAGAGTTGGGGCTGGCTGGAGAAAATGGGTGAAACGGGTCAAAAGGCACAGACTTTCAGTTGTAAGATAAATAAATTCAAGATTAAAAAAATTTAAACTATTAAAACAGTAAGTTTAATATTAAAATGACCAATTCTAACACACAAAACATTAGACATAGAATTATCTTATAAAAACTGAAGAATTTAGAATTTTAAAAATCATAGAACAATAAGGTGTTGTATGACAATACAGGGTATATTTTATTTGCAAATTGCAAAACATCGTCTGAACATTTCTTGTTCCTTCTACAATAGCAGGTACATTTTTTATAAACTCTGATGATGAAAAGAGTTATAGTTCAAGTCAGAGCTGTTATATATATTTTGGTTATATAAATTCCTTCTGAAAGTTTTCTTTTAGAAGTGATAAAAAGCATTGTTTTTTTTTTATTACTGTTTGCGAAGCTTTTAAAAATGTTCTCATATGTTATTGGCAGGGGGCCATTGGCAGGCTGATGATGGTGGAAGAGCAACTTTGATTTTGAAACTTTATTACTTAAGACTTTTTTGCACTCCCTGGACACGCAGAATCCGGGTGCTTGCTAGTACAATAATTACAAACATTTCCATGAAGGCATTTTATCTGCCCAAGGTTTCAAGCAGACAAGGGAATTGAAATCTGAATGTTCAATGCTAGTTCTTTTGATTACCCTGAATGTTAAATTTTAAAGCAACTCTTACCTAACCCACTGGAAGATTTTTTTTTTTTTGCTATCAATTTCTTTTTATTTTGTCTTGGTAATGAATGCTCACGCTCTTGATATGAAATTGAAGCACACTGCTTGAGTGCATCATTTAAATATTATGTGAGTTAATAATACAGTCTGATGTATTAATTTACATATAAGTCAGTAGTTATTTAAAGCATAAAGATATCTTTACAATAAAGTGCGGTACTATTGTATTAATCAATTTTGTAAAAATGTGGATTGCTCTTAATGTCTGTTATAGGCTGACTTGTGTCTCTTCCAAATTTATATGTTAAAATCTTAATCCCTGTACGTCAGAACGTAACCACATTTGGAGATAAGGTCTTTTAATTAAGTTAAACTGAGGTCACTAGGGGAGACTCTAATCCAGTGTGACTGATGTCCTTATAAGAAGGGGAGACCAAAATAAAGACATTCCCAGAGGGGAGACCACGTGTGGACGCAGGGAGAGGACAGGTCCCTGCGAGCCAAGGAGCGAGGCCTCAGGGATAATCAACACTGCGAACCTCTTGACCCTGGACTTCCAGCCTCCGGAGCTGTGAGCAAATGCGTTTCTTTTGCGTAAACCTCCTGGTCTGGGACTCTGTCACGGTAGCCCTAGCGGACTAACACATCCCTGTACTGACTCCTGTGTGACATGGTAAAAGCAAGGGTAGGAAATTATTCGTTTTGCTGCTGTATCTTTAGAATTTGTATCATGTTGAGCGCTTGGTATCATAGTCCCCAGTGCAGCTCATTCCCAGCCAACGTGAATCTTTTTTTTTTCTCCATACACAAGCAAAATGATTTAGGCTTTTGGGATAAAGTGCATGTGGTTAGCTGTGGCTTCTCAAAATATTTTTCCCACCCTGGAAAGCATGCAAAAAAAGGCTGCAAAGTCACCACTGCAAAGATACAAAGAGTGTAGTGTAAACTCGCCTACCAGAGTGAGCTCAACACACGTGGTGCCTTCGGCACTTGATGGTGATATTGACAGAAGTTCGTCTAACCCTGACTCCCTCCCTCCACATGAGCGACTTCAAACTAGTCAGTCACTGGGGTGGGGGGAGGGGGGCAAGAGAAAGAGGGGAAGGGGGTACAGGATTTGGAATGAGACACACTTGGTTTTGCATCTTCTGTGATAACTGCCTTTGGGAAAGTGACTGGTTTTAATGTATGTAATTTTCTCATGATATTCTGAAACTTTGTAATTTAGAAATATGGAAAAGCGATCTTAAATCTTTTGAAAAATTCCTGCTTTAAGATCGCATATGACTAGCAAGCCTCACTAAGATATAAATGAGAAACAAAATAAGGATTTTTTAAAAAGGAACCCCTGAATTATTCTTAATTATCACAGAGTAGAACTAGACTAAGAAAGGTCTATTCATCCTACAGGAATTTTATTAGGATTAAATGTAAACAAACACAATTCCAAAATAAACATTTACTCCTTTTTAGATCATGGCCTCCTCCCTGCCTCTTGGTGAAAATTTTTGCCATTATTAACCACCTTATTCACTGATTCTGATTTAGTTTTCCTTGGGCCCTTTGAGCCTACCACCCCTTTCCGGCCTACATGGCTTCTGCCTCATCTTCTGTTTGCTTCTTCCAGGGTGTTCCAAGCCATTCATATGCAAATTTAGGCACCTTTATTTGTGGAAGCTTCTTGTTTGTTAAATAATGTTTCCACTTCATCACCATCTATATAAATGTTTTCTTTTGCTTTTTTCCCTCTTACCAAATGAGCCCCTACGAGAAACAAACACCAGAGATAACGGTGCCAACAGGGCACGCTGCTGCCTTCCAGCAGCTTGGGGTGTCATAGAGGGGTACAGTGCTCCCCCTTATTCATGCGCCACGGTTTCAGCTGCCCTCAGTCGACTGCTGTCCAAAAATATTACATGGAAAATTCCAGAAGTAAGTAATCTGTATGTTTAGATTGTGTGTCCTTCCGCGTAGGGCGATGGAATCTCACGTCATCCCTCTGTCCTAACGCGGTCCAGCGTCCCACACACTGTACAGAGCCTCCACCCATGAGTCACTCAGCGCCCGTCCCCGTTATCAGGCTGACTGCAGTGGTGTGACAGTGCTTGCGTTCAAGTCACCCTGGTTTTCCCTAATAACAGGGCCGAGGCACGGCAGAGCGATGCTGGCCATTCGGCTCCGCCAAAGGGAAGCCATGACGCGCTTCCTGCAGGTGAAAAGTGTGCATCAGGAAAACACAGTATCGTCATGTTCGGTGCTGCCTGAAGCTTCGGGCATCTGCTGGCGGCCTTGGACGTGTCCCCACGAATAAGGGGACTGCTGCACAGATGGCATGTGCATGTCAGTATTCATGTGTGTGCGTAATGTGTACTGGTATGTTTTTATAAACAACATGCTGTGATGTGTATGATAGGGTTTGTGCAGGGTCGGTGAAGATTTTAGCAGGTCCAGGCATAAAGGCTGGCAGAAGAGTTCGCCTTGGCTGCAGATATTTGAGCCGAGAATGAACATATGTGCATGAGTTCACTGAGCAGCTCAGGGAGGGCGAACATTCAACACTCTGAGCCGCTAAATGGAACAAGCACTGGGGTCAGAAGGTAACCTGTCACTGGCAGTAACTTGTGGTCACCGGGATTCAGGGAACACAAGGAGCAATAAGTAGCACGTCTGACGGTCTGGACCTGGGAAAGGCACTGAAGGGGAACATAGGCTGTTACAAGTGAATTTGGACTTCACCCCGTAGCCAGTGAGCGATTTTTAAAGCAGAGGGAAGTTTAAGCGTTATAGCAAAAGAAAAGCCATCATTCTATTTACAAGGCAGAGCAGGTATTTCAGAAGGGGAAGAGGGAACCATCCGAGTGAGGATAAAAGTGGACTTGAACCCAAACGGTGTTGCAGCGCACAGAGGGGACAGACAGAAAACAGAGAGGCATGCTGACGTGTAAGCGTCTACAGTAACCATAGGCCGACTGAGTACAGAAGAGGGGGAAACAAGGAAGAGGCTTAAGGTCTCTAAAGTAACTTTTATTTCCTTGGGTCTTTGGATTCATTAGCAAATCAAGGCAGGATGTAGAACACCAAATAGGGAGGGAAACAAAATGAGTTTAGTTTCAAACATATCAAGTCTAAGGTATTTTTGGGTAACTACAAGGTTGAATCATATAAAATTAACATTTGACTATTTTTGACTTTTTACAAGGGTAATTTTATATTGAACATCTTAATAAATATTTGCATTTGTGTTCTGAAGAAACCCCCAAGCACAAAGTTCCCTTCTGCCTCGTGTTTCAATGAAAGGAAATATGATACCGAATATAAACTAGATACAACTTATTAGAGAAATATTTACACAACTGTATCAAAATTTCCATAAAATTATGCATTTAAAACTGGCTCAAGTGTTTCACAATTGGAAAACCCCTACACAGACATCAACTACAGAAGTTAGGAATAAGCAGAAGCCTGAATAGATCTATAACAAGCAGAGATGAAATTGTTAATTTTAAAACTCCCCATGAAGAAAAGCCTAGACTCAGATGGCTTCGTGGGTAAATCCTACCAAACTTGAAAGAGTTAATAGCAATTCTTCACGATCTCTTTAGAAAAAATGAGAGTAGGGAACACTTTCTAAGTCACTGGGAAGCAAGTCATCATTACCCTGGATTACAAAACCAGACGGAGGTGTCATAAGGAAAATAAACAAACAAACAAAACCTGAAGTTACAGATGGGTATACTTTATAAATATAAACAGAAAAATCCTTCACACTATACTAGCAATTTATAAGAGGTTATATACGTCACGACCAAGTGAAATTATCCCAGGAATGGAACCTTGGTTTAACATCCACAAATCAGTTAATCAATAGGATCCCGGGTGTAATAAAGCCTGTTTTTATTATTCTGTTTTTTGTTGCTTTGACATGTGGGCTCTTGCTGTCCCTGGAGGAGCTGACCCCCCCCACCCCCCACCAGGGTTAGTCAGTTACAAGAGGCAGACAAAGGACTTGCCTCCAAGTGTGACTTCCATATGCAAACCAGCCAATTCGGAGCCCACACACCCAGCCACCCGTCTGCGTCTGCGGGGGTCTTAAACCCAGGGTCTCAACTTACCTGCCTTAATCACCTCAGGGCCTGAGACCAGGTAGTTGAGGGAAGTCCCTGTGTCTCCGAGTCTGCTGCAATGATTCCAATGAGCCTATCTTAAGCCAGCTCACCCTTCCTCATCTGTTACCTGCCCTGGAAACCACAATAAAAGCCCCACTCACTTTCTCCTCCACTTGCCTTCTTCCCTGCCCCCGGCCCAGCCCTGGTGCTTCCCTGCGCGGCTTTGCACAACATAGCCTGTCTCCTATTTTTAGGGAACTGAGTTAACCTACTCCTTCATGCAGAGTCATTTTCACATCTGCATGTCTTACCAAACCTAATTTACAATAAATCCCAGCTACCCTTAAAACACGGGCAAAAACACATGGTTATCTCCATAGACAGAGGAGAAGCACTTGACAAAATCCAACATTCTTTCACATTAAAAAAAACCCCAAAACACCCAACACGCTAAGTAGAGGAGAGAGCTGCCTCAGCCTGGCGAAGGGCATCTACAAAATGCCCCCAGCCAGCTCACACTTAATGCTGCAGGACCGCGTGCTTGTCTGTCCGATCGGGCACAAGATGGGGTGCCAGCTCTTGCCGCTTCTATTCGAAACTGTGCTGGAGGTTCTGATAATTAATCAAGAAAAAGAAGTAAAAGGCATCTGGTTTGGAAAGGAAGAAGTGAAAAAACTATGTTTATTTGAGGATGATTGAATCTCGTGTATAGAGAATTCCAAGGGATTCGCTAAATGACTATTAGAACAATGAGTGACTATAGCCAAGTTGCAAGACACAGATCAATATACAGAAGCCCACTGCGTTTCCATGCCCCCGTACAGGGTTTTCTAGGGCTGCTGTAACACATGACCAGAAATGCTGTGGCTTGAAACAAACAGAAAACAATGTGTTGTCTTGACCTCGTGTAGGTCAGAAGTCTGACATGGATCTCAATGGGTTAAATTCCAGATGCCTATAAGACTATAGATTTTTTCTGGGGAAAAATCATTTCCTGTCTTTAAGAAAATCCTATATACTACCCATATTCCTTGGCTCATGGCCCCTTCCTACGTCATTCCAACTTCTGCTTCCATCCCCATATCTCCTGCCCTCCCCCGGGAACTTGAGGAAGGTTTGGGAGTAATTACTAGTGGCTATGGGGTTTCTTTTTTGTTTTTCTGGGTGATGGAATGGTATCAAATTGATTACGGTGATGGTTACGCAGCTCTGTAAATGCACTGAAATCAAACGAATTTTAGACTTTAAGTGGACAAATAGCATGACATGTGAATTATATCTCAGTAAAGATGCATAAAAATTAAGGACAGTAACATGAATAGTACATTCAAATAAAGAAGGACAAATGGATATCAATTTCTACAATATAAGAGCTACACAAACTTGGACCTTTTTATTCACAATATTATTATTTCTTTATAAACATTTTAAATTCATGGTAAAATTCTAAGAATGTAGTTAAGAAGACAGAGGAACATTTGAAAATAATTGAGAAAAATTACCACCAAGAAATAGCTCTAGCTATATTGTGCATTTTCGAGTGTAGCTTTTTTCTTCTCTATTAAGTCACGATAGTTTTTCATCATGAAGCCCAGATGAAAGGAGCTTATGTAAGTTGATATAATTTTTGAAATTAGGTATAAAGCTGTTCATTTTGGTTCTTTTAAGCACAGTTGCACCTCTAAATGGACAATTACGAGAACCATCTTGTGTTAGTGCGCTGGGGCAGCGTGTCCAGAAGACGGCCAAGAAGCACGACAGCTAAAGCGTGTGTGAGAGAGGGGCCGCTCGGCCCCGTGAGGCGACGGAGTACTTTAATCGTGGATTTTAACTTAGGCGTTAAGTCTGTTGGGCCTAGGGCAGCGCTGCGGCATGGGGCACGCTGTCCCTCTGGTTTTTAAGTTATGAGCGACACAATGAATGAGTGTGACTTTCCGAAGGTCTGAGTGTAAACTTTGTCCTGGAGACACTAAGGGACATTAAGAGGTCAGTAAATTTAGAGCATAGCGGAAGGAATATTTCTCTAAGCAGCAGTCACCTTGTGGATTCGTGGTCATGGTATGATGGCTTCATATTGAGTTTCAGTGTTTTATAAGGGCGTAGGGTAACTAGTATATTGAGAGACGTGCTAGCAAAGAGGTAGCAAAACATAAACTGTGTTATAATGTGAACAGAAACCAGCGTATTCAGGAAAAAACATTTGGTCCTGAAAGGTATCAAAATGTGGAATTAGAGAGAGAATGTACGTTCAGCTTTACTGACCGATGAGGTTATTTGTCTGTCAGTGTTCGCTTACCTGTGTCCTCTCCTAATGTCTTGCCCTAAAAATATGCCTTTTCTTCATATCTCTCCTTGGTATGTGTGGACGACATCCCCACCAGAAAACCTCATGGAAAGGACTTGACTGATTAACTGGCACCTTGCACAGCAAGGCTCTTTATTGATAGAAGGGTGCAGGTCAGTGCCACTCTGGGAAGGATATTTAAATGAGTGTTGCTACAATCTAATGCAATAAAGACAGGGATCTCCCACTCAATGTTTTGCTTCAAATTTGATTTGAAGGTCTGGATTAGCCTAGTAGCAGGCAGCATATTTTTAATTTTCTTTCTCTGAATGTTCATTAATATATTTATGAAAATAATGGTGTGATCATGATCATCCCTCTAACGCTAATCCCCAAAACAATAGCAGAACCTAATGTATGGAGAACAGTGTGGGCCAAAGTCCAGCTGAAATAATCACCGATTTTAACCTTGGTGGCGATGGAGCACTGAGTGAGTAGGCTACCCGCTGCGCGCATTTGCCTCTGAGACACGACGGCGGTGTCCCCAAATTGCTGAGAGCTGACATTCCTTTAACACTTACCGTGTGTGTTGGACACAAGCCTGCTTTAGATGAGAGAAGGCCAACCCATTTGACTCCAACCAGAGGATTATGTCTGATGAGCCTCTGGGGTTGGGGGATGGACTGTGAGAAGGGGTGTTTGGTGAATCACCTGAAAACAAAATGAGCTGGGACTGGCCTCTTTTCCTGGGACTTCCTGTGCCCCTAGGGCCACCTGAAACCTATAGGTGGGTGTCTGATATCTACTGTGTCTCTGCAGGCCGCCGTGAGGCTTGCCCTCCCAAAGGGACGAGTAGCAGGGGCCAGGTGTCCCTCTGCAGGAGTCAGACCCCCAGAGGGGGCTGAGGAGCTGTGAGCGAGCGCTCTGTGCCCTCCCGGGGGGGTCAGAGAGCAGGGCCCCGCCCTTGGAGAGGGCCGGTCTGCCCTCTGCCTTGTGTCTGCTTGTCATAACTGAGTCCCGATTCTGTCACAGTCCTAGAAAGTAGCCCTGCTCAACTTCAAGGCAAAACCTTCTCCTATTTATCCCCTAGTTCCTTGATAAGAAACAAGGCTGATATACTGAAAATAGGAGGGACTCTAATTCTTTTGCAAAATTAAGTGCATGAAAACCTCCATCTATGGTGCCTCTACTCCTCCCGGGTGCTGGGTGACACACTAGGGTGGAAGCACTAGCTGTTGGAGGGGAAGCACTCCCAATTTGTGGGTGTGGGGGGGTGCCTCTTCTTTGTGAGGCTCAGAAATCAGGTTTCTGAGCGACGGAGAGCATGGGAGGTAGCGTGTTATACTCCTCCCTTTTCCAGCTTAATTCCCGCCACGTGGCCGTTGGATTTCAGAGGGTGAGAAACATAGGCCAGGTGTTGCTGCTGGCTTTGAACTCGCTCTTCCTGATCTCTTTCAGGCCCTGATTCTGACTCATTCTTGGCCGTGAGTGGGTGAACGGGCGAGGGCTCCTTCTCTGTCTCTTCTACTTCTCTCTCTCTCTCTTCCTCTTTTTCTTTGCGGCTCTCTGGCCGTCCCACACCTTTATTTTAATGTTTCCTCGGGGTACATTTCAAAGGTTTTCCTCTTATAGGAGCATAAATACAGACACTTTTATAGCCACAGCCTGTGCACAGTGGCTTCTGTTGATAATTACACCATTGCTCTTCCCTTGTGGATAGAGCTGGCCCAGGAGGAAATCTGGGAAGGAAGTTTGCTTTGCCATTTGAAATGCGGATAAGAAGTGAAAAATAAGAGGCAGAGTTCAAAGATTTCGGATAATAATAGACACACTGTACGAATGCTTCAGAATGGGATTGAAAGTCTTATCAGGAAGATATATGTCAGAATTAATTCAAATTGCAATCGCATATACTATAAGCTGCTGAATCTTTCTTTATATTAATCCTTCCGAGAATTTGGTTCATTATTGATCTTTTTTCACTGACATTAACAGGCCATTTTGCATTAAAAGGCATTTCCTTATCTTTCCATACGCACTCAAATCGTAATTTTATTAAAAGATTAAAAGATATGTATTGAACAAATTGTAACATTAACAAATACTGCAATTCTTTTAAAAGTTATTAGCTTCATGATAACGTCAGCTTTGTATTATAAGGCACTCAATGGGCTCGCTGAGTCAGAATCAAGGTGCATTTCGTTATATCGACTGACAGGCTGACCTAGCGCCCTGCTTTATTGATTTACGCAAGCTCTAAACGAACCGAATCCTATTCTGAATATTATGTTTTCAAATCCAACTGCCTTTTATCTATAAATATCATATATGAGTCTGTTGGATAAATCCTAATTATTAAACATTTCCTTATTTAATGGCCCCCCAAAAGAATATTTAAGTAAGAAATATAGTTCATGAATTTTTAGTCTTTAAATAAGTACTTAGTAAAATGCTTTGGTCTCCAGTTACATTATAATAGACATCAATGATAAAAGACATTTATCATTGTCATTAAATCTCACAAAATAATATCACTAGGGTATTTGCCAAAGAAATGCTTTTAATTTGGTCAATATTGAGAAAAAAATAATGTGATATTACATGTATGTATTCTTTCTTAGGAAAGTAGCTTCAAAATACCCCCGACTCTGGAGTAGACGCCTTTGTCCCTAATTTTTCCCACTAAGTCCCCACAAAAACCCTGGACTCTCTATGAAAACAAGAATATTATGAAAGGAAGAGGTTGGCCAGAGAACTCGGAACCCAGGGGCTGAAGCAGGACCGAGTCCCTGCATGTCCTCTTTGACTACAGGTGCTGGGTAGACAAGGTGGCATCTGAGACAGAGTTAAAGCCTGTTCTCTGCAGCCAAAGGATGTGTGAGGGGCATCTTAGCAAGACACAGCTCTTAGAGAATAATAGCTGTACTCCAGCCAACCCTTGAGACAAAACTGTGGCCCCATGTGTCCCCCAGACAACAAAGGCTCATTGGGAGAAGAGACTTCCACCCTTTCCAGGTGGTAATAAGATCCCCACAGCTTCCCTACCATGTTGGTGCCGGAGGAGAGCCAGGGAAGCCCAGGGGGAGATCTAGCCAGAGCAAGAAGGAGGGAAAAAAGCAGCACAGCTTGGAAGTGAAGGAATGAAGCTGTCCCTCTTCGCTGGGGACACGATTGCAGGCCACCTGCAGCCCAGGGGGCTGTGAGTGTGGCCCCATGCAAAATAATAAATTTACTTAAAATGTGATGAGATTTTTTTGGTGCTTACGTGTTGCAGTATATTTAATGTGTGGCCCAAGACAACTCTTCTTCTGGTGTGGCCCTGAGACACCAGAAGATTAGACACCCCTGGTCTACACAGACAGTACCCAGGAATCTACAAAATAACCATTTGAACTATTAGCTGAGTGCAGAAAAGTCAGGGGATACAAGATCAACATTTCCAGAAAGTGACAGTGAACATGTGGCCTCTGAGATTAAACTGATGCCGTTTACAGTGGCATAAGACATGAAATATGTATAAACCGAACAAAACCGGCACTCGAGCTGTCTGCTGGAAACTGTGCAACACTGATGGAAGAAGTCAAAGAGGGTCTGAGCACTGGGGAGACAGGCGTTCCATGATCATGTTTTAGAAGACATACTGTAAAGCTGCCAATTAACCAAAAGTTGATATACAAGGTTAACGCAATTCCTTTCCAAATATCAGCAGTAATTTTTGTAAGTGGACACAAGGTTAGTATGAAATTTATATGGAAAGACAGAGGCGCTATTAATCGAATAACTAGAACAATTAAAAAAATAAAATGAGATGAATCAGTCTACCCAAGTTGAAAATGTATTATTTAGCTATAATCATCAAGGCAGTAGAAATTGGTGGAAAGAAAGATACTTAGACCAATGAAACAGAGTAAAGAACCAAGAAAAAACCCCAGTGAAATATATCGAACCACGTCTGACAAAGGTGCAAGAACAGTTCAATGGAGATAAGTTAGCTTTTTCAACAAATGGGGGCTGGAGTATTTTTTCATCCACTGGCAGGAAAAAAAGAAAGAAAAGAAAAGAAAAAGAAGAAAAGATACCTGAATGTAAATCACATACAAAATAACACAAAAATTATTACCATACAGAACTATTAGACAAAAATTAACTCCCCATCCATCACAGCTGTAGGTATAAAATGTAAACTGTATGTAACACTTTTAGAAAAAAAAATAGGAGAAAATCTTCAGAAAGAGAAAGTCTTGTGTTAAACAACAGTTCTCAGTTTTAATGCCAAAGCACGATTGATAAAAGGGTAATTAAAAAGAAGCATTTCATCAAAATTAAAAATGTTTACTCTGTCAAAGGCCATGGTCAGAGCATAAAAAGACAAGTTACAGAATGGAAGAAAAATACCTATAAATCACAGAACCAACAGAAGGCCCGTATCTCAACCATGTAAAAAACTCTCTAAACTCAATATTGAAAGTTAAAGCAGTTCAGTGAGAAGAAAGAGGAAGCACAGGAGCAGACGGTGGGAAGGAAGTGGAGATGGCGGGTAAACACGAGAAGTAATGAGCAGCGTTGGGAGACACGCAACCACGATGAGGCGGATACTCCCACACACCCCTCCGCACAGCTCCAAGGAAAACAGTGCCAACAGCAAATGCTGGCGAGGACCGACTGATGGAGACTCAGTGACTCCTCTGTTGTCATTGGGAATACAAAATGTCACAGCACCTCAGAAAAATAGTTTGACAGTTTCACTCCCTCCCCCCAAATAAAACAACTAAATATGCACCTACCATATGACTCATTAATCTCAGAGAAATGAAAATTTGTGTTGACACAAAAACCTATCCATGGGTGTTCCTAATTGTCTTATCTACAACAGCCAAACCCTGGAACAGGCCTAGATGTCCTTAAAAGCAAACTGGGGTCTTTCCTACCATGAGTATTACTCACCGGTAGCAAACTACTGACACATGCAACAATGGGACAATTCTCCAAAGAATTGCAAATTGCATGTAATAGCTTTCAAGTGATGTTCTTAGAGAAAGGGAGACAAGGTGAACAGCTGCTAGGTGTTAAGGAGGAATGACAGGTGTGTTTGTGGAGATGGAAATGGCTGGGTCTGGACTATGACACTGGGCTCTACACTTGCAAGATGCCACCACTGTGGTGAGCCAGGGACAGGGAGCCCAAGAGCTCTCCCATTGCATCATCTGCATGTGAATCGAAAATTATCTCAAAATAAAGTTTAATTAAAAAATTCTCCTCTTTCCAATAAATATCTGGACAAGGCTGAATTTTCCTCATGTTTCAACCAAAACACCATCTGGCAAACAATGAGTGCAGAAGCTCATAGGAGTCCAGCTGAATTCTCCTAAGTCAGACATTAAAAAATTTGCAGAAATGTAAAACCATGCGAGCATTCTCATTTTACATACTTCTGTTTCCGAAAGTATGCTCATTTTTTCTTTAAAATGTGATTTTGCTGGTAGTAAACTCTATTAATGATATTTTTCGGTAATTTATAAATAAGTATTTTGAAAATGTCTCTGTTTCTTTTTTTTACTACAGTAAATAATGAAAGATAAAACCCTCATAAAGCAATCTCTTTAGGGTCTTCACTGATTTTTAACAGTGCAAAGAGGTCAGGGGACCATAAACTTGAGAGCCACTAAATGAGACATTGGTCAACATTCATTAAATACACTCAACCTTCAGTTTATTTTGTCTGTATACATATTTTAAATCATATTCTCCTCTCCTAAATGCAATGCAATGAGATAAAATGGTCAGAAGTGTAAGCATTGATTGATGCAGTATTTAATTCCAGCAGATACCCAAAGATCTGTAAACAGAAACCATAAAAAGCCTTTTTTCAAAATGTCATTTTAATCTTTGTCTCGTTTTCTGATTAGGAATTACAGACTCCATGGGCACTTATTTAATTCCTCTAAGCATTTAACAGTCAACAGCTCTCAATGACAACATATTACCCTGTAGGCAGCACGGAAATTAATGTTTCTTGAAACAGAGCTCTCTGATGAGGCCTTAAATATTGAGACTTTATTTATTTATTTTGTGGAAAGATGACTTTTTACCCCTGAAGCCAACCCACAGGAAGACTGTAATTACTCTTCTTTCCTGCGACCTCTTTTCCTCCCTGCGCGTTGTCCTGAGTATTAACAAATATTCTCATCTGTGATTTTTCTCTTCAAATCTCTCCTCCCTTGCCACAGATAAGTTAACTTACACCAAACAGTAAATTCAGGTGCCAGCACTTCGTAAACAAGTGTTTAAAGCAATAATTTGCTTTTGCCATTGATTACCATTAACAGAAGGCTAAAACTCAGCTGAAGTTACAAATTTGTGACAAATGGGCTTGTTTCTGGTGAATTGGTGTACACAGTGTTTCTCGATCCAGGTCCCTCCTTGTCCCTTCTACTGAGGAGGTGTCATGGCGTAGGCTTGAGATGCAGACTTTCCGATAAGTCAGCTGGACAGCTGCTGGGCTCGCTGCCGGCCGAGCAGCCCGGCACCAGGGACTAGACAAGAGTCACACGCAGTGGCTGCGCTGCGCCCTCAGCTCTTGCTGAACGCAGGGTCACTCAGAGTAGAACATCAACAGAGACTAATATCCTCCTCACCCTCTGGCGACCTAAGGGAAATATGACACACACACAGCAGTCAGTTGGGGGTGACGGGCCCAGGTCCCAGAGTCTCAGTCTGCGGGTCCGGGAGACAGCTCGGTGGGCAAGGGAGTCGTCATCGCCCTGCAAGGAAGGGCCTCCGGAGCCAGGTGGGCAGCAGGGTAGGCGACGGCCGCCGCGCAGCAGGCAGAGCCCCCGGCGGCCGATGCCGGGGGAGGTGGGCGTGGCGCGGAGCCG
>PVJD01005006.1:0-123883 GCA_004026545.1 Mormoops blainvillei
GGTGCAGGGCATTGGATGGGAGTGCAAGGGAATGGTGGAGTAGAAGGAATGGAGGAGGTGGAGGGTGGGAGGGACCATGGAGGGGAATGTGGCGGTGGAGGACAATGAAAGAGAGTGTAATATAATAGAGGGAGTGGAGGGGAACAGAGGTTGGATGGGAGGGCCCATGGAGGGGAACAGCGGGTGTCAGGAGTGACTTATGTGAAATGCATGAGACTGGAAGAGAGCAGGGCTGGAGAAGAGTGGCGCTATCAGGATAGAGAAGGCTGGATTATAGAAGATTAAGCTTTGGGAAATAAAAAGTTTATGACAGGAAAACTTTATTAGAGTCGAGAGTGAGTGGAGGGTAGGAGGAACCATGGAGGGCCCTGGGGAGTGGAGCAATATATTTCTTTTCATGCCTGTTTGCTATGGCTAAAATGTCTATTACTGTGTTAAACAGAAATGGTGAGAGTGAACATCCATGTCTTATTATTTTTTTAAAGGCTTTTAATTCGATAAGGTACAACACCCATTTATGATAAAAACACTCAGCAAAGTGAGAGTAGAGGGGGCATACCTCAACATAATAAAGGCTATATATGAGAAACCCACAGCCAACATTATACTGAATAGGGAAAAACTAAAAGCTTTCCCACTAAGATCAGGAAAAAGACAAATGTGTCTGCTTTCACCTCTTCTATTCAACATGGTATTAGAAGCCTTAGCCACAGCCATCAGACAAGAAAAAGAAATAACAGGCATCCAGATTGGAAAGGAGGAAGTAAAGCTGCCATTGTTTGCAGATGACATGATAGTGTACATAGAAAACCCTGTAGATTCCAGCAAGAAACTACTCTACCTAATAAGTGAATTTGGTAAAACAGTGGGATACAAAGTCAATATTCAGAAATCAAAGGCATTTTTGTACACCAACAATGAAATAGCAGAATCAGAAATTAGGGGGGGAATCCCATTTGCTATAGCTACAAGACAAATAAAGTACCTAGGAATAAACCTAACTAAGGAGGCAGAAGACCTGTACTCAGAAAACTATACAACACCGAAGAAAGAAATTAAGGAAGACACAAATAAATAGAACCATATACTGTGTTCATGGATTGGAAGAATTAACATCATCAAAATGTCCATATTACCCAAAGCAATTTAGAGATTCAATGCAATCCCTATTAAAATAACAATGGTGCATTTCACAGATATAGAACAAATATTTCAAAAATGTATAGGGAAACATAAACAACCCCGAATAGCTCAGCAATTTTAGGAAAGAAGAACAAAGTAGAAGGGATCACAATACCTGATATTAAACTATATTACAAGGCTACTGTAATCAAAACAGTCTGGTACTGGCATAAGAACAGACTCATAGATCAATGGAATAGGTTAGAGAACCGAGAAATAAACCCATGTCTCTATGGTCAATTAATATTCAACAAAGGGGGCAGGCAAATAAAATGAAGTAAAAATAGCCTCTTCAACAAATGATGTTGGGAGAACAGCTACATGCAGAAAAATTAAACTCGACCGCCAAATTACACTGTACACCAAAATAGACTTCAGATGGATAAAAGACTTAAATGTGTGTTGCTACACCATAAGAGTCCTAGAGGAGAACATAGGCAGGAAAATCTCAGATATTCCACCCAGCAATATTTTCACTGATATGTCCCCTAGATCAAGGGACATAAAGGAAAGAATAAACCAATGGGATTTCATCAAAATAAGAAGCTTCTGCATGGCTAAGGAAAACATCAGCAAAATGAAAAGGGAACCAACTGTATGGGAAAATATATTTGCCAATGATACCTCAGACAAGGGTCTGATCTCCAAAATATACAAAGAACTCACACAACTCCACTCCAGGAAGACAGGCAATCCAGTTAACGAATGGGCAAAAGACCTGAATAGACACTTCTCCAAAGGGCATACAGAGGGCTTAGAGACATATGATAGGATGCTCAGCATCACTAGCCATCAGAGAGATGCAAATTAAAACCACAATGAGGTACCACTTCACACCAGTCAGAATGCCCATGATTAACACAAATCAACAAACAAGTGCTGGCAAGGATGTGGAGAAAAGGGAACCCTTTTGCTCTGTTGGTGGGAATGCAGACTGGTGCAGCCACTGTGGAGAGCATGATGGAGATACCTCAAAAAACTAAAAAAGGAACTGCCTTTTGACCCAGTGATTCCACTGCTGGGGTTATACCCTAAGAATCCCAAAACACCAATTCAAAAGAACCTATGCACCCCAATGTTCATAGCAGTGTTAGTTACAATAGCCAAGTGCTGGAAACAGCCTAAGTGCACATCAGTAAATGAGTGGATCAAAAAACTGTGGTACGCCCTGGATGGTGTGGTTCAGTGGATTGAGTGCAGGACTGCAAAGCAAAGGGTCGCCAGTTCGAATCCCACTCAGGGCACACGCCTGGGTTGCAGGTAAGGTGCCCAGCAGGGGGCGCATGAGAGGTAAACACACATGTATGTTCTCTCCATCTCTTTCTCCGTTCCCTTCTCTCTAAAAATAAATAAATAAAGTCTTTAAAAAAAAACTGTGACTCATTTACACAATGGAATACTGCACAGTAGAAAGGAGGAACTCCTACCCTTTGGATGAACCAGGAGAGTATCATGCTAAGTGACATAAGCCAGGCAGTGAAAGACAAAAAGCATACGACCTCACCTATAAGTGGAGACTAATCAACAGAACAAACGAGTGAGCAAAATAGAACCAGAGACATGGAAACAGAGAACAAATGGACAGTGACCAGTGGGGAAGGGGGGAGGGGGATAACAGGGAAAAGAAGGGGAAGGGTTGTCAAGGAATGTTTATGAAGGACCCATGAACAAAGACAGCGGGGGAGGGGAGGATTGAATCTGGGAGGCAGGAGGTGGGAGGAGGTCAGGGCAGGGGAGAGTAATGGGGGGGAAATGGGGACAATGTAATTGAACAGCAATAAACAAATAAATAAATAAAACTACAAAGAAAAAAAGAAATGTTGCTTTAATTAAAAAAAAGGCTTTTATCTTCTCACTGTTGACTATGATGATAGCTGTGGGCTTGTCATAAATATATATATATATATATATATATATATATCCTTTATTACGTTGAGGTACAATGTATATATACTTAATTAGTTAAGAGTTTTTATCGTGAAAGGATGTCCACCTTTGTCAAATGGTTTTTCTGCATGTATTGAAATGAAGTGTATGACATTCATTGATTTCGTGCACTGCATTCCAGGGACGTATGCCACTTGACTGTGGTATATGATCTTTTAAATGTACTTTTGATTTCAATATACTAGTATTTTTGAAGATTTTTGCACCTTTACTCAGTAGTGATATTGGTATGTAATTTTTTCTTTTACCATCCTTGTCTAGCTTCAGTTCCAGGGTAATGCCAGCCTCATTAAATGAGTTTGGAAGTTTTCCTTCATCTTCAATATTTTGAAAGACTTTGAGAAGCTCTGGCATTAATTCTTCTTTTCAGTGCTGCGTAGAACCCCCCAGTAAGCTTATCTGGTGTTGGGTTTTAATTGGTAGTGTTCTGACCCTAGAGACCTGGGAACAGGGGGACCTGGGGACCCAAGGAGCAGGTCTCGTCACAAAACAACTCAGCCCCAGGGAGGAGACTCAGCAGAAGAGAGCCCAGGCAGCTCCGTCAGCGGGGTCCGGTGTTTGTGAAGATGTTGAAAGTCCTTAGTGGCAAAGGATGAACGCATCCATCGTGGTAAAGGTTTTGGGGTGGGGTGAAATCCTTCCGAAGGGATCTCTCCCGGTGCCAGGCTTGTCCAGGCTGGCGGCTGGGGTGACACAGGTAAAATGCCTCCTACATTTTTCCTTGTGGCCAATTTTAGTTTTTTGAGTTCTGCAGGGTTTCTTTTGCTTCTTTGTGGTACTCTAGAGTTTCCTAGATCTATGTTTGCCACTTCGAATGCAGTTCATTTGATGATTTTGAAGATTTTGTGGAAGAGACAAGCATTGGGACCTCCTAGGTCTCCATTTGCTGACATCGTCTGCCTATTTTTTTTTTAATTGTTATATTTTATGTTGTATCTTATTTCATTCTTTCTAATTTTATTGTATTTATCAGGTCACTTAACATCTCTAAGCCACAAACCTTAACCTGGAAAACAGGAACAATTGTACTTATCTCAAAAGCACTATTTTGAGGATAAAGTGTGTCAAGTAATACCATATTACAGGTTTTTAAATTTTTCTTATTTGTATTTGGATACGTCCAGATACCTTACTACACATTTGGAAAACTTCTATTTGTTTCTGTTATACTAATTCTTCAAATATATTTGTACCAGTTATCATCTTTGCTTCTCTAATTAGATAGCAATGTCCTCTGTAAATGTTTCCCCGGCTGGGAAATGGGGATGCTGTAATTACACTACCTCAAAGGAGACTAGGATATAAGCACCCAAAATTGGTGCCTACAGTTGTTGGAAATAAAGCTCAGTGCTTTTTGCTGCCTACCATTTGCCCACTTAGCAGGGCAAGAAAGTCATATAATAAGGGCTCAATTCCTAACCGGAATCATAGGAATAATTTCATTAACCTCAAAAACATTATTTGGAAGATTATATGAAGTAAAGCATGTAAAGTTCCTGGCAAATGCTTAATCAATGCTGGTTATTATTCAAAGACACTAGTACATCCCAAAAACCTCTTTTCTCTCCCTGCAATTAATGCTCCTTTTTTACTTCAAAACTCTACTCAAAACCTTTCTCCTAGAGACTGGGACAACAGCTCTCAAAGTAATTGGTGCACCGAACTATCTTAGTGAACAAAGGATACACCCATTTTTAAAAAATCCCATATTTAAGGCAATGAGAGTAGGTCCATTTCTTGGACCAAGATGGTAGAGTAGGTCTTCAGTGAATGTTTTTCACCTGACCAACAAAATTCATTTTTTACAGTGCGGGAAGGAGCCAAGGGTTTGACGAATGTGGAAAAAGCTATGCAAAGTTCACAGAAAAACATTTATAAATTTTGTAGTAAAACCCAGAACCTAAAATAGGAAGTGAATTTGAATAGAACTTCTTTCCTTCTTCAAAAATATTCTTAGTATTCTCTTATTATACAAGTAACACGTGCTCATTGTTGAAAATATAGAAAATGTAATTAAGCAAAAAAATTCTAATAATCATTGAACCAAGAGATGACCGTTGCCAGTAATTTGGTATATGCACTTGAAGATGTTCTGTATGTGTGCACGTTGTGTACATGCTGAATAAATAAAACATAGTTTAACAAAAATTGACTGATATTATTTGTGGTTCTATGTTTTCCATACTCCCAGCTCGAATATCTTTCCATGATAGAAGTTACAAGCATCTTTAAAGCTTATTTTTATAAGGTTACTTTCCAGGGCAACTTTTTTCATCCAACCTTTCAGTCTGGGGGAACCCTTCCACAGCGCCTACTGGAGGCTTTATTCTTGCGTCAGTTGCAATATCCGCAATCAACCAATTATGCTGTTTTACCGGCGGCCACTGTAGAACTGATTTTGGTCAAATGAAAAATCTAGGTATCGAGGAGGCATGAACTTCTCAAGTGCAATGGTCTTCTTTCTGCTTCCCTCAGCAGTCCTGAAATAATTTTCCAAAGTAAGCATAAAGAAATGGAATTTGCTTCACCCCTTCAGGGTAAAACGACTCAGTTAAGAAACATCTCTCTCATCAATAGTTATGTTGGAGGCGCTCATCATAATTTTCTGCTCTGTAATAAAAGTTCACTTAGGAATAGCTGGGAGGTTTTCCACTTCTGTGGGGATGGTGACGGGGAGAAAGTGAACCTTTGCAGTGCTAGAAATATTGAGAGACATCCATGTAACGGCACAAAGGGGACCTAGGCTGTTATGGAGGACTTAATTTCCTGTACTGACATTTCCTGGGATTTGGGACATGCTGACTATAAGTCCCCAAGGCTTTGCTAGAGACAAATCTCCCAAATCCTGGACTGTCATCCTTCCTACGAGATACTGCATGTGTCTTCCCATTGAAAAGAATTCTAGAGAAGACCTGGGATTTAAGGAATCTGTTATTAACTTCTGCAATCTGTAAGCTTGTGGGGCTTCATGGCTGTTAAAAGTCAGAGTCTAAATGAGTGCGATTGATGTAGATCAATTTGTTTCCAGAAGAAGATTATTTTATTTGTGACGGTAATCAGGGGCATGACAGAGGAGAAAGGCCTTGGAATAGGTTCGCTGTTTCCTGAGATTTTCTAGAAGAGAGCACTTACAATTCTCTTTGGATTTTTCAGTTAAATACAAAAATATATCTGGATCATTCTATCAGCTCATCATCTACCTCCAAAGTTAGGAACCAAAGAAATGATCAGCAGTATGAAGTCAGCCATGAAAACTAGCGTCTTCAATAATTGGAAGCTATAGTGAGGTTTCAACAGAAATTTAGTTCCCAGCCCTGGCTGGTGTAGCTCAGTGGATTGAGCGTCAGCCTACAAACCAAAGGGTCACCCGTTGATTCCCAGTCGGGGTACATGCCTGGGTCGTGGGCCAGGTTTCTTGTAGGTTGCGCGCGAGAGGCAAACGCACATTGATGTTTCTCTCCCTCTCTTTCTCCCTCCCTTCGCCTCTCTCTAAAAATAAATAAATAGGATGTTTTTTAAAGATCACATGTATTCTTATAAGATGGGAGGCAGAGTGCAATCTGGCACACAGAGGGGAAAAGTTGATACGAAGAATGCGCAGAGAGAGGCTTGAAGATGCAGGAAATGACCACAAGCCAGTAATACCGGCCACGATCAGAAGCAGCGCTAAAAACTGATTATCCTCTAGAGCTTTCAGAGGAACGAGGCCCTACTGACACCTTGATTTCAGCCCAGTTATACTGATTTTGGACTTCTGATCTTCGGAACTGTAAGGGGATTTATGTGCATTGGTTTAAGCCATCGAGTTGCAGTCATTTGTTACAGCAGTCACAGGAAACTAACACAGATGTGAAGAGAATAAAGACAAATTTTCTTATTGATGGAAATTTATGTCATCGCCAACTCTCTTCCCCCATCACACACATGTTTGGAGGCAAGAGAAGTTATACACAGGGTGGGGATTAAATAGTTTTTCACCCTGATACACATACATTATTTTATCCAATTTTTACCAAAATCTTTTGAGGTAAGAATTATGACCCTGCTCTTACTAATGAAGAAACCGAGACTTGGAGAAGTTAAGCCATTCATCAGAGGGCACAAAACTAACAAGCAGTAGAACCAGGTTTTAAACTTGGAGGAACTTCAAGGTACTAAATTCATGTGTAAGAAAATATGCAGGTAACACTATCAAATACAAACTGCCATAGAAACATTCCTAATGCTGAAAAACACCTGGTCCTTTATGTAGTGGTTTGATTAGATGATTGTAGACATCGCCACCTATGCAGGTGACATAATAGCTGTGAATCTACCAAACTGAAAACTTGCATCAGGTTTTTGTAAATGCAGGATTTAAGAATCACTTAGAAATTGGGTTCTCAGGGAGACATTTTCAGGAATGAAAGCAAGTAATTCTGCAATAGTGGATGACTCAGGCAGCACCTATTCTAGTGTGCGTAGGGGGCGGGATGTGAAATTAGCATAACGATAACTTACTATATTGCAAAGTAGCTTACAAGATAGATAATGTAATGGTATAATTTATGGGTTATGCTCCCACCACCTCTTCCTGTCCCACAGAATTCTTCTGTCATATTATATTTAACATAGATCATATCTGACATCTTAAAATGAATATTCTTCCCCCAACCCAATATGACTTATTTGACATATTGGGAATATGACATATTGACATATCAGAATATTTTCAACCTACTTTACATGACGATTAATTCTGACTTTATTATATTAAGAGATCTTTCTCCTACTCCCTGCTCTGAAATTGATTGCGAAGGGTACCAGGACGAAATTGTTCCCCTCAAATATCTTGTTGTCTTCCCAGAGCACAGGGAAATGGCAGGGGCAATCGCATCTCACTTTACATAAAAAGTGAAATCAGGGCCTGGGAGGGACCTGAAGGTGACTTGAACCTTGAATATTAATGTTAACAAGAGGAGAAGGAGGAAGATAATCTCAGACCGGGGAAGACTGTCTTCCCTGCTGAGTAAACATGACCTTCCCTGTATTTAGAAACAGAAGAGAAGAACGGATAGGGGATCAAGTGTGGAGGAGAATGTAGGCTCTAGCAGGCTGGTCGATTGAGAGGTTAGTTAAGCCTCATTTCCATTTTAATAGGATCACTAGGACAGATCGACAAGATGAATGCTATAGATAAAAATAATATGGATTTCAGAAAGCTCTGCATAAAGTCATAGATACCCTGATCTGGGAAACAGCATTGCCTAGGAGGTTAGTAACTGGAAGATCTTTACCAAAGTGGAGACTGGCCCTGACTGGTTTAGGTCAGTTGGTTGGCTGTCAACGAGCAAACGGTAAAGTTGCCAGTTCGATCCCAGTCACGGCACATGTCTGGGTTATTGGCCAGGTCCCCAGTTGGGAGTTTGCAAGAGGGAGCTCATTGTTTCTCTCACACATCAGTGTTTGTTACCTCCCTTCCTCTGTCCCTTGTGCTCTCTCTAAAATTAAATAAATACTTTTTTAAAAAGAGCGGCTATACTAGAGCAATGTTAAACTTAGAGGGAGGTCTTTAGAAGTGTCACATTGCTAAAAGTCATACAGGTCATGTTTGCAGGTTGTACAAGATGTGGAAAGGAAGTTAAAATGTAGAATGAGAGATTCAAGATCCATAAAGCTCCCTACAGAGTAAAAGTTTAATGACGTTAAGCAAAGCACTAATTCATGCACGCTTTCATTTATTGAACACCTGCTATATACTAGGCACTAGGCTTGGTGATGGGGATATAAAGATAAACAAGCCATAATGACTCAAGGGACTCACAGCCTCATTGGTCGACGCAGGTAAATCGATCTTACCAGCACAGTGTGATAAGTACTATTACAGAATAGAGACACAGAACAGACATTTAAATGAGAAAGGTGTTCATGAGGATGTGATGATTGAGGAGAATTTTAAAGAAATGAACCAGTAAGACCTATTTCAGGAGCCCTAAATAATAAGGTCCAACCGTAAATAACAGTAGGTACTGAAGAGTGGTGTGCAAATAAAATTGGACTGTGAGCTCATGAAAACTGAGATCAGGATGTATCCACTTTGACGTTACCAACAAGTGATATAGAGCCTGAAACGGAATAGGACCCTGGGAAGTGTCTTTTTTTGAATGAATAAATGAATGAACAGCATGAGTCATATCTCAGAGGCCCTTAGAAGGGCCTTAGATGCTAAAATTGAGAGATTGAACTTTATGTTATTGGGACTGGGGGCCCCCGAAGTTTGTTAAACAGGGAGTCATGTGTTCACCTTTGTGTTGTAGAAAACCCACTCTGACAGCAGTGGGACAAACGCATTACAGAGGAGACAGTGAAGGCAGGGGCCTGCTGTTATAATCTAGATGGTAAATTAGAGTAAACCAAATCAGCAAGGAACTGACAGCGGGGCTGTACCGGTAGAATCAACAATACTTAGTAAGTGATGACTTGTGGAGATTAAGTAGAGACTGAGGAGTATAAGCGGGCTGACAGCTAGTGGGGGGACAGGAGGAGGGAGGGACAGAGCAACAAGGAAAAAGTGCTCATAGACATGGACAACAGTGCGGGGCTTGATGGAGGGAGCGGGGTATAAGGGGACTAAATGGTAATGGAAAAAATACAATATTTTAAAAAAGAAAAAGGTAAAATTTTATAACAGGAGTAAAAGTTGTTAAGAATGTATACAAAGGCCTGGCTAGTGTGGCTCAGTGGATTGAGCTCTGACCTGTGAACCAAAGGGTCTCAGGGGCGGGCCAGGTTCCCCAGTAGGGGGCGCTTGAGAGTCAACCACACATTGATGTTTCTCTCCCTCTCTCTCCCTCCCTTTCCCTCTCTCTAAAAATAAATAAATAAAATCTTTTCTTTTAAGGTCATTTGAAAAGAAAGAATCTGTAGGAAGGATGCCTTAAAGTCTTTGGCAGCATTAGTCAGCGTGACTATGTAGGTTTCTCCAGCAGAATCTAGCAGCTCAAGTATAAAATCACTGTTTGAATAGTTGGATTGTTCCGAGATTTCAGTCTGTGGGCGGTGTCAATGGAAAAGGACTGAGATAAAAAAGGAGTTAGTCTCATTTCTCTGCTCCATTTTACAGCAACATTTCTTGTGTGAGTTTTCTATAGGCACTGTCTTCCTTTCCTCTCCTTCAACTCTCTTTTAACCCTTCTCTCATGAGGCTTTGTCCACACCTACCCACTGTAACTGTTATTGTCAAAGTCGCCACCTAGATAAACCCAACAATCAATTTTCACTTTATCTGAAATTTCCAACATTTGATACGTTCGCTCGCTCCCTCCTTGTTGAAATGCTTTGTTCACCTGCCTTCCAGGATAATACATTCTTCTGGTTTTCTTATGACTTTTCTAGCCACTGTTATTTATGACCTTGGCCTCTAAATGTTGCAGGGCATGAGGAATCAATTCTTGTATGGCTCCATATATATATGAAGCCATACAAGCCATTCATTCCCTTGGAGAGCTTATCCAGTTGCATGGCTTTAAAGATCATCTAAACCCTCCTGAATCTCAAATTTATATCTGTAGCCTAGACTTCTGCTTTGAACCCCATACTTAGATATCCAGCACACCTCTAAACATCTCCACTTACTTGGATGTATTATAGGTATCTTTTTTAAGAATGCTCTTTATTTTGACAGTCACAGGACATGTGTAAGGCATGTACAAAGCACATTCTCTCACTTTCCAGCTGCTCAGCTTTTCCTCTCTACCTGCTACTACAAACTGGTCCCCGTGCATCTGTAATATCTGTGGTTCTCGGTCATTACAAACACGCAGACGATGCTTTAGGGACCTTCGTGGAGAATCTGCCTCAAAATAGGGGGTAAGCTTCCATGAACTAATTAAGACATCAAAACTCACGTGCAACAAGGCAGAGAAAGCCGACAACATCAGCACATGAATTATTGGATCTTTGACATGTCCTAAGACATTCCCAGATCCCCTCAATACTTTTGCCTTCCCTCAAATACCTGCTGCTTCAGTACCCTCTGCCACCTTGGTTCAGGGCAATTTTTTTCTTCCTGCTGCAGACAAAAACCCCAGGAGAGTTCTTGACTACTTCCTCTCGCACCCCAAGTTCACATTCTCCCTCTCTGGAATCTAAAAAAGTCATACTCATAGAACCAGAGAGTAGAATGGTGGTTGCCAGGGGTGAACAGTGGGGGAAACGAGGAGATGCTGTTCAAAGTGTACAAACTTTCCATTAGGAGATGAATAAGTTCTGGGGATCTAAAGCACAACAATGACTCTAGTTATTAACACTCTGTTGTATAATTGAAATTTGCTAAGAGAGTAGATCGTAAGCTTTCCCACCACACATGCCAAAAAGTATCTATGTGAAGTGATAAGTGTGTTAATTAACTTGATCATGCTAACAGTTTCACAATTGCATACATACTAGGTCTGTCTGGAACAAGGACAGCCATTACTAATATAATGAGAACGATTTGCAGGACATCGATGTCACTTGGCAGCCAAGGAGAGTGGACTGGAACGTACATGCGTGAACAATGATGACTTCACTGTACTAGTCAGTGGGGGCGGTAGACACCACTGAGTGAGCATGCGTACTGCGTGGCCGTAGCATTCAAAATGACTGAACAAGCAGAGCAATGAATCTGAATCCAATTTTGCGTGAAGCTTGAACATTCCTCTGCAGAAACTACTGGGATGACTCAGAAGGCTGCAGCTCTGGGCAACTGGTGACTGGCAGCTTCATCACGACAATGCACCCGCTCATGCATGATGTCTCATGCAGAGATTTTTGGCGAAACATCAAATCACCCAGGTGACTCGGCTGCCCTACAGCCCAGATTTGGTGCCCTGGGACTTCTGGTTTTTCCCAAAATTAAAATCACCTTTGAAAGGGAGGAGATTTCAGATTGTCAATGAGATTCAGGAAAATATAACAGGGCAGCTGATATCAACTGAGAGAATTGTGTGAGGTCCCAAGGTGCCTACTTTGAAGGGGACTGAGGTGTCATTGTCCTATGGAAAATGTTTCTTGTATCTTGTCTCTTCTTCAGTAAGTGTCCCTATTTTTCATATTATATGGCTGGGTACCTAGTGGACAGACTTCTCATATTAAATGTCAAATTGCACACCTTTAAAAATCATTCTGTATAACTTAAATTTATGCTATTTTCATTTGGCAATCATGCCTCAATAAAGCTGGAAAGTAAGTAGTTAGTCAAAATGAGATCCTGCTGGAATACAGCTGACCATTGATCCAGTATGACTAGCGTCCTTTTAAGAAGAGAGACACATAGGGAGAATGTCATGTGATAACAATGGCAGAGATTGTCCAAGAAATGTAAAAGATTGAGGCCACCATCAGAAGCTAGGCAGAGGCAAGAAGGGATTATACCCAGAATCTTACCATTAAGCATGGGCATGCTGACATCATGATTTTGGACTTCTCTCCTCTAGAAATATAAGAAAATTCAGTTCTATTGTTTTAAACTGCACGGTTTGTGGCAATTTGCTATGGAAGTCCCAGGAATCTGATGCATAAGACCATTAAAAGTCCCTGTGATTTGGATTCAATTCTCTGAGTGAGATACAGTGTAAATTGTAGAGACTATGCACTGGAGATACACTCAGCTGCGAAGCTGGCTTGGACACAGAGCAAGCAACCTATTAAGGTGGAGAGCACATCTTCTCAGTGCTGCCCTCTGGTGGTCCTGGGTCTCAGGTAGATAATCTTAACACAGACATTGATTTCCTGCCCATGTGATTTCCTGCCCTCGGGGCTTCCTGGGGTTTGATGGCTGTACAAGTCGTAAGGCCTGATGACTTTCTAAAATGGGGCCTTCTCCATTGTTCCTGGTACTCTGGCTTCTCTCTTTCCCTTCGCACTTCAGCTTCATGAAATGCTAATTGTGGATACTCACAATCTTGACTCTTCTAACCTCTGTAACTATTGGACTGGGGGGTCCTTTTTCCCCCCTACCTGGCAGTGTCCCTGGAACCACTCTTGTCCTTTTGCTGGCTCCGAGACCTCATAGTCCAATGCCATAGTACCAGTAGGACCCTGCTCTGTTGAGGAAATGATCAATGAACTTATAGATCACCTAATTCCAGTCCTATATTTTACTTTATTCTTGTGGGTACTATTTTCGTTTCTTTTTTTGCACATTGTATTTTTTATTTTTCATTTACAGTTTACAATCCTCATTAGTTTGTATTAGTTTCAGGTGTACAGCATAGTGGTTAGTTCACTCCTTTATTTTAAAATATGTGGAACCTGAGGCCCACAAATAGGTATTGGCTTCAACAGGGACACACAGATATTAAGACCTAGTATCGCATCCTTTTGATTCTGAGTCTTGATATTCTTCTCCGTGGCCACACTGCTAGGGGACTTCACCTGAAAACAACTTCCAATAGGATGAATAGTTTCCCGTTTCTATTAAGACTTTCCCCCTAATGATCCTCTAAGGAAATAACCTAACGGATTCCAGGTGCATTAGTTTTAATAACATAAAATTATGTTGCTCTCACTCAACCTTATAGCCTGCTGAAATTCCTACAGAGTAAAAAATCTCAGCCTTCTTTGGCCATTTTCATTCACGCTGCCTCCGTTGATCGCACAGCCCAGGGCTGAAGTCCCTGGGTGCCCTAGAGAGTCTGCATGCTCATTGTCCAGTGCCTGCAGAGAGCGGAACCTAACAGAGACGCTGGAGAGATCAAAACCAACGCGTAGGCTGACCCGCAAAGTATCACTAAATAAATGAAGTCATTCAATTCCACACTCTTCCAGGAGATGGCAGCATACGGCAGGTCTGGATTCAAAGAGAATGGAAACGTGAAAAAAGAAACTTCATTGCACAGCAGTTTTAACGTGGGCTCTTGCCACTGACTTAAGGCTGTATTCAATGCACAGAAGATGTATCATAGAAGCACACACTTGAAACAGATATAATTTTATTAACCGATGTCACCCCAATGAATGCAATTTAAAAAATAAAACTTGTATACAAACAACACGCGCTGATGTGACAAGGTCACGTAGGTCACCAGTGTGACATTTGCCAGGCAATGGTCACAGAGCATTTTAAAAGAACTACTGACATTAAATACTCCCTGAAAACTTTGTCTTAAATATCTCTAAGTCAACACTATGACTTAGTGTTGTGATTGACAGTGAAATGACTAGTGTTTTCGAAGAAAGATTCTCATAATATTTTGTGTGGGAAAACTCACACAGAATTGGTAATATTCACCTTTTATTGGTTGTCCGACATGCGTTGGGCATTGTCACTGTCCCGTAATATAAGGACCATTATCCAAATTCCATAGATGAGAATACGGAGGTGCAGAGAGCTGCTATAGCTTTCCCAGGAAACAGTGTTTATGCATATGACAAAAATGCTATCCGATATTGCTTCATATATTTTTTATACTTTTTGACCTTTTCCCTTGGCACGTTTGTCCTTGGTTCTCAATTACTTGAAAGTATATTTACTTAAGAAAGTGTCATAGAGACAACGGGGAGTTTAGCAGCATTGCCAAATACAAGATACTCTCTTCATTCTCAGAAGAAAGGAAAACAATTCTGAGCCCCCCGGCTCACCAACTAACAATGGCATTTTTTTTCGGAGTTTCAGTCCGTCTATGGTTTACCTTTCCCTGACCTGGGCTCCTGGCCTTCCACTCTGACTGGGGGTCTGATTGACAGATGTAAAAAAGCAAATCCCAACTCCATCAGTAAACATACTGTGTTTGCCCTTTGTCAACACACATGGTCGGAGCCCTGAATGCGGCATTTCTAGTATCACCCTGTGCCAAGCAATCTGCTCTCTTTACTGCAGCCCCGAGCTCCAAGCTCCGTGTAGAGCCCGGTGAGTGGGGTCGCCACATTCAAAGGATTGTATAGAGAGCTGCACCTATATCTCCCTCAGACGGGCTGCTCCTTTTTCCTCTTTCCTGCTTCTATAGTTTGAGGCGCAAAAGAAAATTATGTCCGGCCTTACCACAAGTCTTTGGGCTGCCTAGAGCCCTCAAGGAGTAGCGTTTGTACCACTAGTTATCAGTCCAGGGTGTGGCAATGAACCATTGAAGGGCACACGTTCAATTCTCTCTATATCCTGCACTGGATTAGTTTTCAAAGAGCTGGCGTAACACTTACCAACCTCACCAAAGACTGGCGTCTAAAGCAGCACCGTGGCTCCTTGTTTTATAACGATGCTTATAACTCTCAAAGGGAACGTAATCACTCACCCTCTGATCAGTCTGTTCTCTCCCTCTAGTTTTTACGGAAGTCAAAATATGTAAGGAGCTTGGTTCTGGAGCACGGGTAGAGAACAAGGGGAGTGAGCTCCATGATTTGACTGGTTAATAACCTAAACCTCTGGTTCTTCCGTTTCCTAGCTATGGGTTATGGGTGTCCTATCCAACTTCTCAGTACGTCCGTTGCCAACTCCGTACAATGGGGATGAGAACAATGGTTACTAACTTCATGGGACCGCTGTTAGGATTAAGTTAATTACTAAATACAGTGCTCAGAATACGGCTGGGCACGCGTTAAATACTCGAAATGTTAGCTATTATTATTTAACGTACTATATTCGCACAACAGATATTTCCTGAATTCGCCCCATTGCGCCTCTCTGACCAGGCATTTAGAGACTTTCTTGTGGACCGCTTTACCTTGTCAAGGTCCCTGGTTTTAACTAGCATCTGTATGTGGACGATACCCAGATCTGCATCTCCATCCTCAAGGGCTCCTCTGAGTTTCACATGGCATCACCTAGACTAGCGCTTCCCAAACTCTTTTCATGGAATGGCGCGCATAGAAAATGGAAATATTTGACACTTTGAGGTGAATGCATGAAGTAGCAGCGCACACCCTGAAGTGTGTAGCCCGACCATCCCGGGACTCTGGCTGCCTTCGTACGAGTCCAGCCACGCAGAGGACTGAGGGGATCAAGTTGCTCCATGTCTTGTAACGCATTTGGGTCAGAGAAAGCTCCAACCTAGACGTTTCACCGGGTGTCGCACACTCAAGATGTTAACATGAACTGATTCTCTCTTTTTTAAAGCTGACTCCTCTAGCTACAAACACTGTCTACCCATATATTCAGGGCAGAAGCCGGAGCATTTCTCCGTCTTCCTAACCTCCCATGTTCAGTCATTAACTTCTGCCAGTTTTGCCTGTCAAATCTTTCTGATCTCTCTTTCTCTCTGTCCACCATGGCCCTACCTGAACCTCTGATCACTACTATTGTAATAGCTTCTGTCCTGCTCTGCTCCATCCCTGCCCCCAAATCCATCCTTCACAAAACCAGGTAATCTAAGACGCAAACCTCACCTTGTCATATTTCTTAAAAAAAAAAAAAGATTTCGTTGATTTATTTTTAGACAGAGGGGAAGGGAGGGAGAAAGAGAGGGAGAGAAACATCCATGTGTGGTTGCCTCTCATGCACCCCCTACTGGGGACCTGGGCCGCAACCCGGGCACATGCTCTGACTGGGAATCGAACCGGCAACCCTTTGCTTAGCAAACCGGCACTCAATCCACTGACCCACACCAGCCAGGGCTTACCTTGTCATATTTCTGCTTAAAATCCTTCAGTGGCTGGTCAGACTTTAGAACTGTGGTTCTAAAACTTTAATATTAAAGTGTCGTGCAAGAAAGGAAACCCCTTACTAAAACTGAAAGGGAGTAAGGGTGGAGGGTGGTGATAAGCACTATGAGTTTGAAAATTCCTCGGAGTCCTGTGTTTTATCATAAAATTGCTCACTGGTGATTCTGAACTCTCAATGATACTATGTTTATTTTAGTGTAGAAATAATGTTTCAAATTATATGCCATAAAGTTAAAATTGATGTCTCATAAAAATTCACCATGTTTGTCCTGTGTCTCGGCATGCTTGTTAACACATCTCGAAAAATCCCGGTGTGAGAAACTGCCAGAGGCTCAGGATCTGACCTCGGCTTATGTTTCCAGCCTCTCTCTGTCTGCTCCGCTAACACTGACCCCAGTGTACTTACATATCTGCCCTGTGCTATTTCTGAATTCTGCCCAGAAACTCTCCATCTGCCTCTAACCCCGCCCCTTGCATTCAATCACTTGGGCGATTCCGCTTTTTTTTTTTTTAAAGATCCAGTGCACGTGTCTCATCTGTCACATCCTTCAACGACCTTCCCTCCCACGTCACGGACTCGGTTAGGTGCTCCCACAGAATTGTCAGCTTCTATTGGTCACAACATTTAACCCAGTGCGTTGACATTCTTTTTTCTTCTTTGCAATCTCTTCTAAAATATAAGCTCCTCAAGAGCAGATTTTGTGTATAAATTAGCCTCTAGGTGTTCAATAAAAATATTAAATATGTAAATGACTTCTGTTAATTTTAGGCTTCCACTGTGGACCGAACCCGTCTTTGATTGATGAATCATTTCCTTAGATACAGTAATATCATCAATCACTTACAACCAAGACGAACTTTAAAACACTGTTGCATTATGTATTTATTTCATACTGTGTCTCTTAGAGAAAAAAATCCTGGCCCTGGCTGGTGTAGCTCAGTGGATTGAATGCCGGCCTGTGAACCAAAGAGTCGCCAGTTCGATTCCCACTCAGGGCACATGCTTGGGTTGTGGGCGAGGTCCCAGTAGGGGGCGTATGAGAGGCAACCACACATTGATGTTTCTCTCCCTCTCTTTCTCCCTCTCCTCCCCTCTGTCTAAAAATAAAATAAATAAAATCTTAAAAAAGAAAAGGTTGGATTTGTCTAAGCTTCACATATAAAGAAACAATGATAATGGTGTTGATGTTTATATGTTAGAAAATCTAGAACTGCCTCTTTCTTTGTAAGTCTAATTTTCTCTTCTGGCTTTCTGTTTTATCTCACCTTTTAGATATTTGATATTTTGGTGCTACAGAACAAATTAAAAACATAGGCTCTTCAGTGTGTTATATGTTTGAAACCTAATATTGCTCAAATGTAATTTATATAAAGGATACTTTGAAAATAAATCTGCCTTGTGGTCCACAATGAAATATTAATCTGCTAATTTTAGGCTATTTCAAGCTAGAATTTGATGTAGAGAAGAAGGACCTTTCTTCTCACTGATAGTTGGGAGAAATGGTCCCAGCTCAGTAAGGCTCTTTAGTGTCCGAGGTACATTATAAGCTTCACTTTCAAAGCTAGCTGGGCGATAAGATTGCTGGCATATTTGTTGCCTTGTAAATGCAAATCTGTGTACCATGTAATTAACATATTCCTGAAACAATAAATTATGTCTGAAAGTTGAAAATGGAAACATTAGGTAAATCATAGGTATTTTTATTTTTGAAAGCATTTGGAAGGTATTTTGAGGGCCCCATTTCAGGAAAAAAATACCATTTAATTTCAAGTACTTTTGTTTGCAAATATAGTCCCTAGTTACCTTATTTCATTATAAACACCTGTTTGTGTTTTCAAATGACACACACTAATATAATGGTTTTCTACATTTCCTTAGAGAATCCACAATGAATATTCATTGCCATTTTGTGTTGTCAGAGCACATTCTGAAATTCCCGTAGAGAATGAGGGGTTCGGGAAGTGGGTGGTATGTCACATGATCCGCAGACTAGAACTTTTGGCCAATTAGCGGCAGCTGCCATTAGCTGTTATATTTTTTTTTATTGTTGTTCAGTTACAGTTGTCCCCATTTTCCCCCTATTGCTCTCATCCAACCCCTGTTAATTAAGCATATGTTCAGATGAAAATAACAAAGCGACCAGTTGGGATCTAAGCAAATAACGTCTTATTCTTTCACATAAAAACAAGTCTACAGGTAGTTAGTTGCTGGCGTTGATTTCATTGTTCAGCTGTGCCATCTGACCCAAAGTAGTTCTGTCTTTTTCAGATCTGCTGTTCTTACTGTGTTGTCTTTCATCTTCACCCTCATTGTCTTACTGTAATAAGATGCCTGTCAAAGCTCCAGGCATTATGTTTACATTCAAGGCAGAGAGAAGGCAGGAAGAGAGAAGGTTCAGTGGCAGTAGGTCTCTGCTTAATGTCTCAGTGCCGGAAATGAGTCACGTTGTCACACCTATCTGCAAGTAAGCATGGGAAATTGAGTTTTTGGCTTTCCAGCTTCTGTAATAGGGAGTTTCAAAGGACAAGGGCATTAGAAATGGATTGGGGGTAGCTAATTAATAAGATGTCTCTCCTTCTTAGCTCTACTGTGGTAATGCCTCTTGTCACCACAAATGACAGTGCTATTAGTCTCATCAAATAGAGTGTTGTTCACTAATGTTTGCACTGAGAGTAGTTTTCTCACCCTGGGATTCAGGAGGAGTTCAAGGTTAATGGTCCAGAGGACATGTGGAGTGACAGTCAGTGTAGTATTCCAAGTCATTGCTTCCCTATGATTTCACTTCATTGCCTCGGTTCAACTTAGTAAATGTAATGGTCTCTCTCCTTACGATCAATTCCCTCCTCTTAGGATCAATTTTCATGTAAACACTGTAGTTTATTAGATCTAAGACAGACTATTTGTCACACTTTCACTGTGACAAATCTTTGATATTAAGGCTTACCTTTAACAAATGTGTCTTACAGGCAATGTTGGCCAAGTAGGTATTGTCATATCGTTGTCATAGCACGTACAAGTGGAAACCTGGTCATAACTGTTCGTGATATCAACACCTCAGCTGAGTTATATGCATTGTCGCTACTACACGTGTTGAGATAATTGCCATTTAGAACATCTTCGAAAAGATTACACTGAGATTAAGTATCATGACAAAACGTTATTGTATAAGTGGAAAGGTATGGAAATAAAACAGCAGGGTGTAAATTTGATATTAATGAATCAAATATGTATCACTGGAGAAGCAACTGCCAGCATCGAGTCTTGCAAAATGTTGTCAGAGGCAACAATGGACCACCCTGCTTTGTTTGTGGTTGTTCTTAAATGATTTATCATCAGTGCTCTTGATGACATAGGGAATGATTATATGGGAAAATTACATGTACGTCAATAACTCTGAGTCAAAATATGACCGAAAAAAAGAGCTAGACTGTGAATGTAAAGTTTTAGGGATCCCTCACTTATGTATTTTTCTAATATTTTTACTAGGGTGATACATAATAAGAATCTGTCTGACTGACTCTAAAAAAAGTTCTTAGTAACATAGGCTAATTGATGGCATTTTTTCTTTCTTACTAGTACCGGAAATAATGGTGTACCTTACAGTTAGCAGCATATTACACTAGTCAACTATGGTACATGCCTGAAGAAACAGCCCCATCATTACTCTACACTTGCACAGTTATAGGTGGGGGGCAGACACCTTAGGAATAAGATGGAAACTGCTACGTGGGCAGTAGAGAAGACGACCATCAAGTAAATTTCAGAACAAAAATGAAAATTTAGGAGGAAAACAGACATAAGTGATTCATTTCCATGCAGATGATGATGAAAAATAATATTTCACCATTGTAAGTGGGACGTGTTCACAGTAAAAAAGTTTATTGGCCATGGCTGGTGTGGTTCAGTGGATGGAGTGCCAGCCTGAAAACCAAAGGGTCGCCGGTTCAATTCCCAGTCAGGGCACATACCTGGGTTGTGGGCCAGGCTCCCAGTAGGGGGCGCATGAGAGGCAACCACCCATTGATGTTTCTCTCCCTCTCTTTCTCTCTCCCTTCCCCTCTCTCTAAAAATAAATAAATCAAATCTTTTTTTTTTTAAGGAAATTTATTGGTAACAAGGTTCTCTTTGTTGCAATCGTTTCTCTGAGTTGGTAAGTCCTCATTCCTAACCACCTGAGCTTGAATCACTTCAACTCTTAAACTTGTGGTTTGGCTTCAGAAGAAAACCTGCAGACTGATGCCTAGGTGACCGCCAACTAGGCTCACTGTTCCTCTGATACTAAATGGGTCTTGGGTTAGACTTTTCAGGAGTCTCAAACTTAGTTTAATCCAAAATACATCCAGCAATCCTACTTGACCGCTGATCCAGACATGCGCCCCTAGAGGCATTCCTCTTCTACTACTTTTCTGTTTTCTCCTGACTCATCCTGCCGCTGCTGCCCTCCCACCCCATTGCTTTATGGGGCTTCCTTGTAAGTAAGTTCACTCTTTGTTCATTATTTATTCAGGTGCTCCAACTTTGCCCTCATAAATATTTACAATTGCTGTATCTTCCTGATGTGTTGACCTCTTTATCATTATATAATGACCTTATTTGTCTCTCTTTAACATTTCTGGTTTAAATTCTTTGTTCTTGCTGCTTTTAAAATTCTTTCTTCATCTTTGACAATTTAATTATAATGTGTTTCAGTGTAGCTTTATTCAAGTTCAACCTATTAGGGGTTTTGAAGGCCTTGTGGATGTGGGTGCCAATTTCTGCCCCAACTTTGGGACGTTTTCAACCATTATTGATTTAAATGTACTTTCTGTTCCTTTCTCTTTCTGTCCTCCTTTTGGAATTCCCATCACATGAATAGCGTTTATTTTCATTGTGACCCATAAGTCTCATTGGTTTTCTTCACTCTTTTTCATTTGTTTTCCTTTTTCCTCATCTGACTGAATCATTTCCAATGTGCTGTCCTCCAGATCACTGATGTTTTCTTCGGCATGGTCAAGTTTGATTTTGAAACTCTCTGTGGAATTATTCAGTTCAGTTATTGTGCAGTCACCCACCACATAATGATGTTTCAGTCAACAACGAACACCATATATGATGATGGTTCCATAAAATTGTAATAGAGCTGAAATGTTACTTGCCTTGTGATGTCGCTAATAGAGAGTAATGTCCATTGTGCATTATCTGCTTATAATAAAACCTATGATTAAAAAAAGAAACAAGCTAGGAAAACCAGCATAGGCATACTTCTGATAGGAGTGACCCCTCCTAAAGAAGAGCCTCTCGCAGGTCCTTCAGGAGGCGTTCCAGAAGGTGCCGTTCTCTTCAAACATGCCGGAGCCAAGCATGTTATTGTCCCTGATATATTGTTCCACCAGTGGAAGACATGGAAGTGAGAAACAGTGATATTGATGATTCTGACACCCTGTAAGCCTAAGCGATGTGCGTGTTTGTGCCTTCGTTTTTAACTGAAAAGTTAAAAAACAATTTAAAATGGAAAAAGCTCATAGAATAAGTAGATAAAGAAAATACCCTTGGAAATCTGTAAATATGTTTCTGTTTTAAGCTGAGTGTTATTACAAAAGAGTCAAAACATTTTTAAAAATTAGAGTTTATAAAGTAAAAATTTACAGTAAGCTAAGGTTAAGCTATTGAAGACAGAAAATGTTTAATAACTGTAGTATGGCCTAAGTGTAGAGTGTTTATAAAATCCACAGTGGTGTTCAGTAGTGTCCCATCACTCACCACCCACTCACTGACTCACCCAGAGCTACTTCCAGTCCTGCCAGCTCCATTCATGGCAAGTGCCCTACGCAGGTGCACCATTTTTTATCTTTTGTACTTTCTTTTTCCTGCACCTTTTCTATGTTTGAATATGTTTAGATACACGAATCCTTCCCATTGTGTTACAACTGCCTACAATATTCAGTATAGTAACATTCCGAACGGGTTTGTAGCTTAGGTGCAATAGGCTATACCATACAGTGTGAATGTGTAGTAGGACATACCATCTGGGTTGGTGTGAGTGCAGACTCTATGATGTCTGCCCAACAGAATTGCCTAGCAATGCATTTCTCAGAGTGTACTCCCATCATCAAGTGACACATGACTGTCTTTTTCAGCTCCAGGTTTCTGTTTTGTTTTTTCTTTTTAGATGGTTTCCATTGCTTTGCCAAACTTGTTTTGTTCATTGCATTTAGTTGTGTGTGTTCTTGCAGTTCACTAAACGAATGGGATTATTCTGAATTCTCTGTCTGACAGTCCAAAGATCTTCATTTCTTTAAGATCAGTTATTGGAGCTTTATTATTTTTCTTTGGTGGTGTCATGTTTGCCTGGTCTTTCTTGATCCTTGATTCCTTATATCAGTATATGCGTATTTGAGTATTCAGGGTCCTCTTCCACGTTTGCTTTGGCAGGGACAGCTCATCTGAGTTTGTGTTTATGGGAATGTCTGCCGGTAATGTCCTTGGGTAGGTGGGGCCTGCTATTATTGTCCATTTTGGGGCAAAGTCAACTGCTTGAGCTCTGACGTTTGGGATGGGGGTGTGTTCCATTGGCTGAGAAGTGTTGCATATAACTGCTGGCTTGGTTGCCTACTGCAGTTGCAAAAGCTCTGCGGTTGCTTGCGTTCTCTGGTCAGTCTTACTAGGCAGTCGGTAATGTGTGCTATATTTAGAAGTAGATGGCTCTATGAGTTAAGTCCCTGCCCTTGCAGGGCAGCAAGATGGGACCCAGGGCTTGTGCGGGTTATTGTTTGCGGACCCAAAACCAGCAAGAGCATGCACTGAAGTCCACAGTCAGATGAAGTCACCAGTTATGGTCTGCAGATGAGCTGTGCTCTCTGTTCGGGTTCCAATGGAAATAGAGCTGTTGCATGAGCTATGCGGCTTCCCATGTGCCCCCGTTGGGTCCCCTGGTCAGACAGGCAGAAGGCTGTATTCAGTGATGAGCAGAGCTATAATTAGATACCCAGCCTGAGTGCAGCAAGAGAAGCAGCTCTACAGCCAGTAAAGCTCTTTGTTTATTGGCTTAACTCAAGCCAACGTGCACCCCACATTCCGCGGACGAATAGGTCCACTGGGTTTGTTCTGCAAACTATCAGCTCTGCCTGCCCTTCTACTGGCTTGAGTGCTACACGGCCACACTGCTTCCAGGTACTTTTGTCAATCCTTCTGATTAGATGGACCAGGAGCGGCAATGGCTGGGACTGGGTCTCAGCTCTCTCGCCTAGGTGAGAAGGGGAGGGCAGCTCATTGCAACTCTCAATTCCCTAAACTGGCTCTCCAGTTGGGTGGGGCTGAGAGCTACCATCAGCCTTGGCTATGAATCAATCCCCCAGTCTGTGCATAGCAGGGAAAGAGTCCACTCCCAGTACTGGCTTTGCTCTAGGGGTGCTCAGCGCTGACCACCAGCCATTCAGCTGGAGCGCTGCTGGACCCACACAGCTTTTAGGTGCTCCTGCCAGCGCCACTGCTTGGATATGGCGACTCTCTCCCCAGGGAGCGGGGCTGACTCAGCTCACTGCTCGGGTGTGGCTCGAGGGTTGGCAAAGCTCTTCATTTGGTTGCCAAAGTTCCCTGGTCAGAGTTTGCCTCTCACTTGGTTCAGCAGATGGCCCAAGCCGATGGTTTGGATCGGTACTTGGCTGTTGCAGGTATGAACTGGGTTTGCCAAGATCCGTCTACTGGGTGTCGCGAGCTCCTCCATTCTTCTCTGTCACGGTCGGGCTCCTGGTGGTTGAGCCCCACAAAGTCCCCTGCAGTTCCTGGTCTGGTGAGGTCAGAATAGGGGTTTCCACAAGGTTGGGCATCTGCTTGTCACCTGTGGGTTCTCTTTTTTCACTGAAGAACCAGAGGCTCAGAGGAGACTTCGCCACATAATGCTGCATCGGCCTGAAGGAGGAGAAATGTAGTCGCCCTGGAGCTGCTTCTGCCTTGGCGTCTGTGGTGTGGGCGTGCTTCAGCCTCACTTCCACATTTGATGATTCTCTCAGTGGTGTTTCATTCTTGAATAGTTGTCAGTTCCACTCATGAGAGGGAGCAAAGTCACGAAAGACATACGTTATCATCTTGGTGACAATCACTCCCCCTCAGTTAACATGGCTTGCTCTGTGAGGTTATAAGGGGTCCGAATGATTGCTATCTTTATGGTGCATCATTTTTATGATGGTTCCCTCATCTGCATAAGTTGAAATGACCCACCCTATATCTGCTCTCCATCTAGTACCTGCTTGAAAGGAGTAAAAAGGAAGGGAATGGCAGGCCTTTTGTTTGTAAAGACATGATCTGAAATTTATGTGCATCGCTTCTGGCCACATCTCATTAGTCAGAACAGAGTCACATGGCCATCCCTGATTGCAAAGAAAAGTAAGAAAGTTAGCTGTATTCTGGGTGTCCATGTATCCAGTTAAAAATCATGGGTAGTATTCCTAGAGAGAAAGGGGACAGAGGATATTGCAGGACCACCAGCATTCCTTGCCACAGTAATTCCCAGCTGTGGATAATGCTTCTCATTCACTCTTACTTCCTAGTCACAGGGCTTCAGTAAAAATGGGAAACCATGCTGATTATGGGCTTTGATCTCAGCTAGGCTTTTATATCTTATTAAGCATCTTTAATAATTCTCTATGGTCTTCTCCATTGTAATTGTTCCAAGATTTCTTGATTTCCTTCCAAGTACCCAACCCCATCCTAGTCTTCTTATCCTTTTCTTGCCTCTTTATTTATGAAAACAAATTAACAGTTTAAATACAAAATATCTCTCATTTTTTCTATTCATCTTAAAATTACTTTGCATCCTGCTTTCTTTTTATTCTTTCATATAGTCTGCCCGCCTTTGCCAAAGCTACCCCTCAACTTATGTGATGATTCCATCCACACCCGCATCCTCCACAATTTATTCCAACAATGCAATATTGATTCTCAGATTTTATCTTCAATCTCTGTTTCCCTTCTTGCAAACATTCTCACATTCCACCCTATCCTGAAACACATTTTCTGAACCAAGCAATTTTTTCAATTTACCACCATCCTCTTTTTTTTTCTCTCTAACATCAATTCTTCCAAACATATTTCTTGCAATCCACTTCCCTGAAAGCATTCTGTGTCTGTCACCTCCTTGCCCATTACCTCACATTCACTTACGGAAATCCCGCCCATTCTTCAAAGCCCGTCTCAGATGCTCCCTGGCTTATCTCTCCAACTAAATACAAATTATTTCCCTTCTGAACTACTATCCTTATGACCCCAGCCATCATCATTAACTGTCTGCTAGGAGAGGTTTCGTGTTTATTATTTATTTAATCTTTACGAGAACCCTGTGAAGGAGGGATTATTTCCTCAATAAAATAACTTTTATTCATGCTACAAAAGTAAGAAGATATGCAAAATATAAACAATCATAGTTTACCACTTAGAGAAAATTACTATGATATTTTGCAGTTTGTTTTAGTTTCTCAAAAGACATTATTATTTATTCCTTTGGTTTTTTTGCATTTAACATTTTATTTTATTGTATTGTATTTTTGTTGCTCAATTATAGTTGTCCTAAGTTCCCCCCACTGCTCTTCCTGGCACTGCCCCTCTACCCCATTCCCAGTCAGTCCCCACCCTGTTGTCCATGTCCATGGGTCCTTTACATGTGGTCCTTGACTGGACCCTTCCCCTTCTGTCCCTCTTTGATTACAAATGTAAATCCACTGAGATGACCAATGTCCTCAGTCTGGTGTATACTTTTCCACGCCCTTCGCTTACAAACATAGGGTAACACTATATACCGTACACTTTAAATTGCGTTGGCATTTAATAAGCTATCTTGGACATCCCCTCCAGGTCAAGATATAGAGATGTAACGCACAAAACCTGTACTTCGATTACATCACAATATATTCCTCTGTTGGTGGTTATTCAGATAATTTTCAACTTCTGTACTATTAAAAGTCAGGCTATACATAGTATCCTGATATTATACCTCTTTATGTAGTGGTCCTCTTTCTCTGTACTAGGAAGAGCAAGTCAGTAATTTTGACGTTAACTGAGTTCAAATCATAATCTGAATGTGACTTTTCCTGGGACTGAATTAAATGAGTTTTAAAATTCACAGGGAAGAGTGTGTGGAAAGAACCGCAGTTTCCTTATCTGCAAACTGAGGGTAATAAGGATAAACAATATTCTGACAATATTTTTCAGGAAAATTAAGTATTATAATAATGCAGTAACATTTACTGATGACTTGCTTTCTGGCTATCATACAGTGTCTGGAATAGCCAGTTTTTTTCTGACAGCCTTCAACATTTTTTTATCTTACCTCCCTTTGGGCTTTTTTTATATCTGTATATACAGCTATCTGTATATCCTGACCCATGCTGGTCTCAACTACAGCTATTTTAGGAGAGTGATGCCAGTAATAAAGTATGATATTATAGGATATTTTTACCTAAAAAGATGATAGGGCTATGGAAGGAAGAAGAGATGGAATCAAGTTATTTGGAATTTAGAGAGATACAGAAAATATTCAAAATATATTTAATAAATTGCTGTTGAATTACATTAATCTGGTTTACCACATTTAGTCAAATGGCACATTTAGGTGCCTACAAAATGTATAACTTTAAATTTTTTTTTCTCACCTGAGGGCACACTTATTGATTTTATTTTATTTTAAAAAATTTTTTAGTGTTGTTCAATTACAGTGGTCCCCATTTTTTCTCCCATTGTTCTCCCCTGACCTGCCCGCCCCCACTCTCCCACATTCAATCCTCCCCCCTGTTGTCCTTGCTTGTTGACATATGATCTCTATATGATCAACTTTTTTGGTCTAATAATGTCCTAAATGGATTTCTCCATATATCTGAATTTATTCTAACCCTGAAGAATTTCACTTCACAATAATCTCGAAATGGCATGTTCATTACAGATTTCACTGAAATCATGTATTTCTATGTTTAAAAAAATGGGTACAAATTAGATAAGATTGATACATTTTTACAGAAAGCATAGATGGCATAAAATGAAGCATTCTTGAATAACCTTTGCTTCCAAAGTAATGAAATCCATAAATTTTCTCATGCATGTCATGACATGATTAAAACTTCTACTTTGCCATGAAAAGCAGTTCGAATCCACTAGAAATAATGTATACTTCCATGTGTTTCCACTCGAGGGTCTTCTGGGCCATCTCACTTCACAGCTATGCTGTGCAAAATGTGAGAGAGCTATCTCCTGATCTGTTCAAACTGACACCTACATCTGAAGATCAATCACGGTGATGGCGCCAAAGGAGACAGCCTTTCCAAAGCTGTCGAAGAGAGAATGAACCACTTTACGCATTTGGTAAGGAATTAAATACACATATAGAGTGTAGTTTCATGCCTATGTGAGCTGTGGAACGAATATGTGTCCCTGTTCGCTATTCTCTAGCGAATGAAATAGTACCCTGTGTAACAGCAGTTAGACAAAATTGAAAGAAAGCAAAATCCTAAAACTTGCCATTTTTGAGCCAAGTTCTACCTCAGGCTACCTGGGGCATCAGAAATAGGGATTCCTAATCCTGAAAACAGAGATGAGTGTGAGAAGCACAAATCTAACTAGGCTATTGTTTTGCGTGCTGTCCAGGGACTCACTGAGGGGGCCACCGAGTTGCAGTTTTTAGGTTTACTCCCGTTTTCAGGGCTGGAGGTGGAGGAGCCCCCTTTTCTTGATTAGCATAGGATCTTATTGTTTCCAGCTACGGTGACAGAGTTTTTTAAAAAGTGACTGACTTCTGGTGTGCTTGGGAGGCAGGTTTGAAAGCCTTGCCACCAAAGAGCATGGGGTTAATGCGTAGCCTCTAAAACCTTGTGGTATTCACACCATTGTCTCGTTAGTTCACACTATTAGACTCCGGAATGACTTGCAGGGCTCCGAAGCTTCCCAAGGTCATTAGGGCGCTGAAGAATTCGGGCCCTTGGAGACCTGCTCTAAAAAGCCCTCCAGTAACCAGTCAGAGAGATCCTGAAGAAATGCCAACAATATCTGCTCAAATATTTTCCGAAGACCAGGAACCTCAATACTCTCATCTTACAACAAATTACTTGAGATTTATGATCCTTTCCTGTGCTAATATCATCATAACTATATGATCTTACACTCATAATAATTACATTATGCTGTAATAACTACATAGCACAACCATCATTTCAAAAAAGAGAACATCAAAATGTAAGACATCCTCCTCCTCACACCAGGCAGGCCCCTGCTACAATTCTTCAATGGCTGTAACGACAAACAGCTTAAATGTATATTTTGATATAATCATCAAAGCACATTAAAAGCACTACAAATGGATTGAACCTTGGCAGCTGGAAATAAAACAATGCTCTGAAGCATCTGAAGAAATATAAGATGAATATCATCATACTTGAAAAGAGAACCATAAACAATGCATTTTAAAAGTTTTAATCTCTCTTGTCTACTTGACTACACATAGAATTTCTATGCAACCTCTTTCATATATTTCTCCAGCCCCTGCCATACAAAAGACTTGCAAAGGAAAGCATTTATATAGGAGAGAGATAAGATCTTCTATAAGGATGGGACTCACTAATGAGTGTTTTTGATAATACCTTTCATTATCTTCTTTAATAATATATTGGTGAAATGCACTAAACCTTCATGAAAAAGTAGTGATCATAACAAATTTGGTAATCATGTGGAAATAATAACTTCTTTCATAACACATGCATTGTAATAGAATAAACTATTAGTGAATGATTATGTTAGTAAATAGGTGCTTAAATAAATTAGAAACCATTGTGAGATAATCTTGTTTATGAATCTGAAAAATTTTATGCCATAGCTGATTATTTCGATGGAGTGGATATCACTGTCAGCACAAAACAGATGTGTGGCTGCCTTAATAGCTTTGATCAGCATTCTTCTCTTATTGGCATTTGTGTAATACAGTATACTGTTTGGAAACTAATCCTAAACACACAAGAAAAGGCAAGATCAATTAACGTACATAGGAAAATACACACATAAGTAAACAGATATTTCTTCTAGAGTTTTTGTTACCTTGTCGCTATGTTAGTTTTCTCTACTCCCGCAAAAAATTTCTATAAGCCCAGTGGGTTAAAACAACAAAAACTAACTATTGTACAGTGTGTAGATCAGAGGTCTGACGTGAGTCTCAGCGCTATGATCAAGGTATGGGCAGGCTGGCATTCCCACTCCATGTCCTTGCCTTTTACAGCTTCTACAGGTCACCGACATTCCTTGGTTGGTGGCCCCATCCTCCATTTCTGAAAGTCAAGAGTAGCAGTTGACTACTTCTCCCATTACATTACTCTGACATCTTTGCTGGCTGACTCTTTGACTGTAAAAAGCCTTGTGACTATATTGTACCTGCCCAGATTGTCCAGAATGATCTTTTATTTTAAGGTCAAGTGAATAGCAACCGTCAATTCTTTTACAACCTTAATTTCCCTTTACCATGTAACATTATAAATTCATGGGTTTGGGTGTCCAACCTTCTGGCATCTCTGGGCCACACTGGAAGAAGAAGAGTTGTGCTGGGCCACATTAAATATGCAAACACTAATGAAAACTGATGAGCAAGAAAAGGGTTTTAAGCAAATTTATGATTTTGTCTTGGGCCTCATTCATAGCCATCCTGGGCCGCATGTGGCCCATGGGACACAGGTTGGACAACCCTGCTAGTCTATTAAGTGTGCAATAGCATTATGTCCTGAATTATGTCCTGAATGTGGCATCTTTGGGGGCATTACTCTGCGTATAACGGCCACCTTTCTTTTAAACTAAATTTGCATTTTCAACCTACCTCAAAATATATACACAATTAGTATTTAAAAACTTAAAGCCAAAAAGGCTTCTGCTCACACCCCCTGAACCTCAATTCCTGCTTTTCAAATGCAGCAGTTTTCAACTAGGTTGGCTGTATTTCTTTTGTGGGTTCCAACTTCCTATTTCTAAATAACATACTATATCTTAAAGTTTCCATTTCAATGACTGCTGATTTCCTATTATGGTAGGTGGAATTTAGCCCTTTCAAAACACACACACACACACACACACACACACACACACACACACACACTTCCTGTGTCCCCATCCTCCCAATATAACTATATCACATTTCAAAACACCAATAACCAGCATTTACATTATTATAAAAGTTACCATATATGCATTATCTGTGGAACCATGTAATGTACTAAGATTATGTTTCCTGTCTTTTATAATCCCCTGTAGGGATAGTAATTGCCCAATATTTTTACTTGTTTGGTGATCTGTGTATCTATTGTCAATTCCTCGTTCGTACTCTGTCAAGTCTGTTACACATTCATATAAGTTTCTGAGTGTTCAAATCCATCAGGCGACACACGAATTCTAGTTTTCCTGTGAAAACTGCGTTCTTGCTCTGCTGTCCCACCTGCTCTCTGGGCCGTCTGCTCAGCTGTCATGCTTCGGCTTCTCCTGGTCATCATGTCAGAAATTCTCTTATTTTGGGGGGTTATGTTAGATCCCCGGCTTCCTGGGTCTTATGTATTCTTCTTTCTTGAATTTTTAAAAATTGAAGTATAATTTATTGACAGTAAAATAACTAGATCTTAAATGTTCAGTTTAATAAGTTTTAATAATTACATATACACATTTACTTTCCAGCTCAATCAAGATAAAGTACTTTGGTCACCCCCCAGAAAGTTCCCATATACACCTTTCCAGTAAATTTCACTCCACTCCAGAGGCAACCATTACTGTGATTTTTTTCCTATAGGAAGCTTTGGTCAAACACATTTCTTCTATCTTCTTAGTTACCTCTAAATACTATGTTCCTATATTTCTGACTCTTCTAGTATTCTGAAAAGCATTTGTGTTTTCTTTTCATTATTTCGATATTTCTTGGAATTCTGTATCTACATTAAGGCATTATCCTAGAAAATATTAAAAACCCTATTTAGGAAATCATTAGTCTTCAGAGCAAACGATGGATGATTTAGTTAGCACTTCTGATTTGTAGATGTTTCCAGAAGTTAATTAGAACAGGGAGATACGAGGCCAGGGAATTGGGTCAGTTCACGGAGAGGTGTCAGTCTCCTCTAGTGTGGACAGTGGTCCTGGGAATGGCTAGTAAAATTGCTCACCAGGGCTGGTTAGACAGTAACGTTGACCTGCAGAGCTTTACATGGTCACTGTTAAATGCTGGGAATGTTTGGCCAGGTGAGATTTCAGCAGTAATTGTAGAAACAAAACCACTATGTTCCACTGGCAACCCCTTGACACCATGCTGCCACTCTCTGACTAATGACAATGTTTTTAGAAAACTGTGCTTGTTAACAAAAAACAGAAATTGGCTACAAAATGTATTTTTAGATGAGAAATAACAAACGGAAGATAAATACACATCAAATCTCCCCAATGAATATAAGAAAGGACTTGGTTATATTCGGAAAGCTTTTATTCTTGAAGCAAAAAAGTATTTTGAGTTGTCTAGATTTATATATATAAACACACACACAAATATGCAAAGACTCTTGAATGAGTGCAAATGAATCAAAATGTCAAAATATTAACAGTGGCTCTTTTGTGTAATATAATTATAGAACAGTATTTCATCCTAGCAAACAGTGAAGGTGAACGATCTGAAAAACCTTCTTTTGGAGAACAGCCCTTCTTGCTTCTTAGCTGGGTCTCTAGCTAATTTCTAAAAGAGTTTGAGAGACCTAAACTTCCCCATACATAGGCTTATAACCATCTACCCAAATCCTCCCAAGATGGAGTCAAGAATGACTGTTTCCATGATGGTAAAACTAGAGTTGGGGCTGTGGGGGGGATGAAGGGAGTTAAAAAATGAGGAGGGAGAGAGGCCAAAGGGAAAGGGAATTCCACATGAGGTGACTCTCAATGAATTGAAAGGCAATGCCCAAATGTAAAGTTTTGTACCTTTCTCCGAACTCCAAGTCTACGCATGAAGTGCTAATGAACAGGGCTATGTCCCAGGTGTCACAAGATATAGGGAAGGATTATACTTGTTTCAGTTATGGATAGTACCCAGGTGTTCTCTCTTCACTGTGAGAGTTCAACCTGAAACCTGGTCAACAGGTATCATCAATATTGGTTGTAGGACTGATGAGACCAAGAGAATATTCACTTAATCAAATCTATTTATTTTATTTATTTTATTTTTAGACAGAGGGGAAGGGAGGGAGAAAGAGAGGGAGAGAAACACCCATGTGTGGTTGCCTTTCGCGCGGCCCCTACTGGGGACCTGGCCTGCAACCCAGGCATGTGCCCTGACTGGGAATCGAACCGGCGACCCTTTGGTTCACAAGCCAGCGCGCAATCCACTGAGCTACACCAGTCAGGGTTCAACTTATCAAATTTAACAATGCCCAGGTCTTGCACTGATTATATGCTCATAGAACTTTTTGTTTGATTGTTTTTTCCTGGCTATCAGAATTGGGTATCTAAACTGTAGCAACAGTAAAAACACTATATTTGTCACTGATGTGGCCCTTCCTTAGCAACACAGATCAATTTTTACCATATTTTTCTAAACATTCTATTTTAAAACAATTTAGACTTGCAGATAAATTACAAAGATACTACAAAGATACTTACAAAGATAGTACAGAGAATTCTTGTATACCTTTCACCCAGCTTCTCCTCATGCCATTATGTCATCTATTGGGGGCACCCAGTGACTTATTTTCTTGGTTGTCCCATTCAGCCTGAGGTGACTTGATTAGAAATTAGGGCAGGGTTGAGCAATGGGGGGAAAGGCAGGACAACTGTAACTGAACAACAAATGAAAATAAAAAAGAAATTGGTTTCAAACTTTATTCATATTGATTATAATATGGTACTTCCTTACTGAGCTCTTAAAACTCATACTTTAGCAAATCTAAATTTTATTGAATACAACTTGAAACATTTCAGTCATCAGTTAACCATTGGGGGTAAATTGTGATAAATTATAACAGTGCAGTTTTGACGTTGACTAATGACACCTTCAAACCTGTCCCTCTCCTTCCTTGTTGTACCACATTGAGTGATCTGGTAAGAATGCCTTCACTCCCTCTGGCTCTTGGCACTGTGAGAAATTTCAAACCTAGTCCTTCCACCCCAGCCCCACCCTCTAACCAAAATACAAACCCAAAGCCACTCAGTCTTTTTTTTTCACTCAGCTTTGAAACTGAGCCCTTCCTTGGGGGGAATCTTTTTCTGATTACTACATGAGTAATAACTTTATTTCATAGCCATGGGTGTTTATGTGTCATTTGTCCTGACATACATAATTTTGGGATGAGAGGCTGCCCAAAATCTAGCAGCGGTTGCTAGACATCCAAATATAACTGACAGAATCAGACTTCCTGTGTGAAAGGGCCCCTTATAGTTCTCTGAGGGAGTAGATATATCCGTTAGATTCTTTGGAGTGGACCATCCCTAAGACAATACAACCTTTCTTTAATGTTGATTTAATGATTTAATGTTGAAACAGCTTTTTGTGTAATTTAAATAGACTCATCCCTTACTCATGGATGAGGATAGAAGATAGTTAAATGAATGGAGGAAACACAGAGTCTGCCCTGACATACCGAGAAGACCGCCCCGTGGCCCTCTTGGGAGACAGTCTGCTGGTCTTTCTTCCCAAAGGCAATAACCTAACATCGCCATGTGCTGTAGGAAGCACGATCTATATTCTGATGGGGATTTTCATTGTATTTTAGTCTCCTGAGAGTTTGCTGGAGGTCATCAACTCAAGAGCTTTCCTGCAAGGGCCCAGGAGCGAGTGGGCATGAAATCAGATGAAGTTATATCTAAGCCAAGTCGATGGCACTGGACACTGTAAGCAGGAGTTCAGTGCTAAGGGAGAATCCCCAGAAGGTGTATTCTGACTACATTTGGGGTTTAAGGCAAAATCAAAGATGGCACTGAGCTGCTGGAGCTTACAAGCCCAGGAAGAAGCCAGCAGGGCAAGTAGGCTTTCATGGGAAGACAAACTCAGTTTTGGACTTACTATAGTAAGGTGATACACGCGAGGGGCATTCAGATGGAGACCCTGAGCAGGACGTTGGAAATGCTGAAGGGCCCTAAAGTGGTGCGCAGTTATGAAATGTCAAGTCACATGATAAGTGTCCACAAATCTCCCCATGAAGGACTTGCTTTCTTCTATGCTAGGACCTTAGCTAGGACCCAATTGCTTAATCAATCCTCCATGGAAGAAAACAGCGAGGGTGAAGATTTTCTGGCCTGAACAAAAAGTGATTCATTTTGGAAATTACCGTAGAATGTACCTTTCATTCAGAGCTGCGGAGAAGAAGCTACTAGATTTCCATGATTGTTCAGGGCTTCTGTAGTAGGTGAAATGTCACAATCTGATATCCTAGCTAATGCTGAAGATATTTCTTAAATTTGGTTTGCAGAAGGTATAACTTCTTAGGTTTGAAGTCTCTCTGAGAGATATTGCCGTCCCTTTGAGTTCAAAGGCAGATGCTGGTACCAAGAAAAACACCACCTTCAAATGTTGACGGGTTTTGGTTTTTTTTCTATGAATTTCTTCTTGCATTGTTTTACACAAAAAGACCTGAACCAAAAAAGGGAGAAATTAATAATGAAAATATTCTCAGCCAGATGGCAGTAATCTTTTTTGATTGAAGCAATTCTCTACCATGTCGCTAAATTAATTCTTTGAAATTTTAATTTCCTGTGAATGACACTGCACTCGACTCTAAGATTAAAGAAGGCTGGCCGTTGCCGGAGCACACTTTCAAACCTTGCCTTTTTCATTGCTTTCCGAATAGCCTAGCAATTCTCTTCCCGGACAGAGAAAGATGATTCCCTAGAAATGGAACTTCCTCATCTCTGTGTGGCAAAGAGCTCATATTCATTTTCTCAGCCTCTCATAGCTTCAGAAAAGATAGTTATTGTTGGCATGGACTATTCTCGGAGCCAGAAATGCTATGGTTGGGGCACTTCATCAACCAAATCACAGTTGTTCTGCCTCCTTATAAGTGATGTGCTGCCGTCCTCACCCCCTATTCGATTGCTCCAGGAAAAAGGGCTTGCTATAACTAAGTGGTTTCCTCCAGCGTCTTTGCTTGACTGGGGCTTCGGCTTGTGACAAGTCTTTCTCTCTCAGTGTGGTTATGTACAATATACCTGGAGCACCAGGCAGTACCACGAAACACTCAGCTTACTCATTTGTTCCTTTGTGTAAGTGTTGAACTGAAAAAGATATTTAACCATTAAAAACTAAACTCTCTCCTTTGCTTTGGCCTTCCTTCAAGGATTTAAAACTTATCCAATGTACTTTGGAGCAAACAGGAAATGGCTTAATTCGGCCTTTGTGTTCTTGCATTATATGTTAATACATAGGTGAAATACATGCTGAAATATATTGAATAGGCATGAAAAAAATAAAAACCTTACGGACGGCCAAACTGAAAGTGGAATAGGTACTCTTGGTATATTTTGATATATAATCTTGCACCCACAAATTAGATATGGTACTAACTCAGGTCTATGTAATATAGTGAAAAGAAAGTTTGCAGTGGGAAATTTCCAAGTTAATGTCTCCTTCCACTTAGTGGGAGGGACTCATTCTTACTGGAATGTCACTGAAATGTGACAAGATGGGAGAAAACAGACTGACAATATAATGACTAAATCCTGAGGCCTTAATTCTCTCAAAACTACAGCAACAAAAAAACGTTTCTCAAAGATATTTGGAAAAATGGCTGATTCCAGGGCTAGGGTGGGGTAGACACAAGATAAACAGGGACCATCTTCTTATACTAAAATTATAATAATAATATTTTTTGTTTTATTGTGTCTCTGTCACAAGGATGCTTAAAAAGGCTCTCACCGACCAAATATGAGACAATATGAGCACCTAAGTAATTAAATAAACATTGATAAAAATAAGAATTCATAAGTCCACACTGAAAATACTAAGTATATACATAAAAATGGGACAAAGACTGCTTCTTAAAGCAGAGCTTTGAGGGTTAACTGATGAATGCAGAGGGAGTACTGCATTTTTTAAAAAAAAATCATTTTACAACAACCATAGTAAAGTTTGGATTGTGCAAGACTCATCAGTGGACCCTTCTCATGCAGATGGCACTGAAAGCTAAGAAGGAAGTCCCTGCCCCGCCAAAGCCAAAGCCAAAGCCAAAGCCAAAGCCAAAGCCAAAGCCAAAGCCAAAGCCAAAGCAAAGGCTTTGGTGTCAAAGGAAACAGCACTGAAAGGCATCCACGGCCACAAAAAGGAAGATCCGTACTTCACCCACCTTCCAAAGTCGAAGAAACTGTGGCTCCGAAAGAAGGGTAAATATTCTGAGGACAGTGACCCCAGGGGAAACAGCCTCGACCACTATGCCGTCATCAATTTCCCCCCAACCGCTGAGTCAGCCGTGAAGACAGAAAGTAACAACACACCTGTGTTTGTTGTGGAGGTCAAGGCCAAGGAGCCCCAGATCCAACAGGCTGTGAAGAAGCTCTGCGACACAGACGTGGCCAAGTCCACACCCTGATCAGGCCAGACAGAGGGGGGAAGGCTTGTGTTTGGCCCCTGACGAGGGTGCTTTGGATGCTGCCGACAAAATTGGGGTCATCTAAACTGAGTGCACGGGCTAATCCTAAATACAAAAATTTTACACTGTAAAAAAAAAAAGAATCATCAACAGAAGCTAGATCTTGAAATTATGATGAAGAGTAGGATTTTTACATAGTTTTCAAGTGACTCCCCACAGACCGCTTAATAGTTACAAAGGAAAGAAAATGGTAATGACGACAGGGAGAAATCAGGCAACACCTTGACTACATGATCAAAAGTCAAAAAAAACCAAAGCTGTGTAACTGTTTCAGATTTCAGGGGAGTAACGACACGTGGTAACTGTGTGTGATGCCGCATGCGAGGCTAAACCCTCAACTGGAGGAAAGCTGTGTTATAAAGGACACATTTAGTTCAATTAACAAAATTGGAATTTGAGCGCTGGCCAGTGTGGCTCAGTGGGTTGGAACATCTTCCTGTAACTGAGAGGATGCAGATTCGATTCCCAGTCAGGGCACACGCCTAGGTTGTGGGCTCGGTCCCCAGTCCAGGTATGTACAACCCCCAGTCCAGGTGCCTGTAGGAGGCAACCAATCGATCCTTTTCTCTCACACAGATGTTTCTCTCCCTTCCTTCCTCTCTCTCTCTAAAAAGCAATGAAAAAAATGTCTTGGGGCAAGGATAAAAAAAAATTGGGATTTGGAAGATACATTCGATAGAAGTAAAGTATCATATTTTTATGATCATGATGCATATGTTATCCTTGAATGGCTCAAAAATTATTAAATTATCTATATGCATATTAATATCTACCTATCTATGGAGAGAGAGTGCCCAAATACAAAACAAAAGGGGCAAAATATTAACAATAGGTAAATCAATACAGGGTATTCAGGTATCTTTTGTATTATTTTTATTTTATTATTTTGCTTATTGTTAAGTATGAATTTATTTTCAAATAAAAAACTTTAAAAACTTGCTCAGAATAGGATAATCCAAATATAATCTCCCCTTTCATCTTGATGGTTGTTTGGCCAATAATTACGTTTAAATGGCTACAGGCCAATTAGAACTACAGTGGCTGGGGACTGTGGCCTGTGATTAAGTCCAAGATGACCTCACGCCCAAAGTTGCAAAGGCTTGGTAAGCCTTAGAAGGCCTTGGTTGGAGACTGAACAAAACTAAAGAGTATTGATGGATTGTACGATAGTGCTGAAAACTCAAACCTAATGTCTTAGAAATCATTACAGTATATGATGTTTTTCACTGTTACATAAATTGTTCATGTGTATGTACATCTGTATATATATGTATACACACACACACACATATATATATATACACATATACAGATATATGACTAGAAAAATCATAAATGTGTTTGTAGTATCAGGTATATGCATCTGATAGCGCCTGATAACCTAAAAAAAGGAAGCGAAAAACTGACATTGGTGATGACGTGCTAGGTGAGAAGTGAAATTGTGAGGAAACTCATGCAATTGCACGCTCAAACTGTTACTCTTTTGACAAAAGTCAGCAGTGATTTGCACTGTGTATTCATGTGGCATGTATTTCAATTGCGCGTGTAGGCCGGCACTTCGTCACCTTTATGTCGAGGGGACTTCTCTTGCCGCTCCTGCTACCACTATTAGTAGTAATAATAACCTAACAGTTAATGATTTTCAGCCATAAATTTAAGTGTGCCAGAATTTGTTTGCTATGAATCATTTTTATGACTCTGTGCTCTTCTTCTGTCTACCAGCAAAAAATAAAGAAAAAAATTTAATCTGGTCTTTACCGAGCTCCTTCGATTTAGGATTTAAGCATAATCAGTTAAGTGTTCTGTCCTATTTCCTTCTTCACTTTTTCTTGAAAGATGTTAGGAGGTCTCGATGCGATGGAACTTGCATCGCCACGCTGTGGGAGGGTGCCTTGTTCTCTGTGGGTGTCTCTGCAATGCTGGCTTCTACTAAGAAGCTTGAGGGGCTAGCCCTCAGGTGTATTAAAACACACACACCCCTTCTCACTGCCGCGATCGGGGTGCTGATGACACCATTTTGTCTTGCTGGATGTGTCTTTCCCTTATGTGTCCCTTGGGCATATGTGTTGGAAGGGTAAGAAGTATGAACTTACAGTCTCTTTCTCGCTACTTCCCGGAGATAAGGGCGATTTGTATAGTGGGTCCCACCAAATGGAGGCCACCCCAGTAGGGAGGATCGAATCACAAATCTAAACCTAAGTCAGCCTGCACTGCTCAGAAACGCTTGTCAGAGGAGCTCTAACATACATCATTCACAATCCTCCTGACCTGCTAGCCAACCATGCCCTGTTTTTGCGCTGCCTCTTCTAATGCTCTATAAACTCCTTCTTGTCCCAAACCCCAAAGAACTACATTCCACGGCTTGTGAGGCACTGAATTCTCCCAGTCTTTAGATTATTTTCCCTTGAATAAGGGGCATCGACCTCATTACTGAATTGTTTCAGTAATTCGATGGTCCTTAGGACAATCTGCTGATACTTCGCTCTGATGATCCGGTGCCACACTGGACCCAAGACCTCACTACAAGGCTTGCAGTCCAGCTTGGCTACATTCGGGCTACATCCGGGCTCCGTGATCTGATTTCTCCACCCTCCTAAATCTATTTTTTTTTCTATTTACTCTACTATCTCCACCAACACCTCCAGTTAGGTTTTGACACAGAAGGGGGAGATAGGGTTGACAACCTCTTATCTCAGTGCAATAATTAACTTGTTAAACTCCTGATATGGACCAAATGTCTGTGTCCCCCCCGAAATTCATACGTTGAAGCCCCAACTCTGCATGCGATTTTATTTGATGATAGGGACTTTATAGAGATAATTTAGGTTAACTGAGGTCATAAGGCTGGGACTCTGATCCAATACAATTAGTGTCCTTATAAGAAGGGCTACTAGAGAGCTCACTCCCGCCTCTCCCCTGCAATTAGAGGCCGTGGCAGAACAAAGCAGCTATCTACAAATCACTAGAGAGACCTAACCAGAAATAAAACCCTTCTGGAACCTTGATCTTACACTTTCCAGCCTCTAGAACTGTGAGAAAATAAATGTCTATTGTCTAAGCCACACAGTCTGTGGTATTTTATTATCGCAGCATAATTCTCTCTTTGCTCCTCGTCAATTGTCTTTGGGTTATTTTGGTTGGGAAATGTTCAAACTCCATTATGTTGGCTTCCCAAGCCTATACTAATACTATATGCCAATATATCTCAGACATGAGCATGCATGAAAATTACTTGGAAGACTTCTTAAAACACAGGGCTGAGACGCACTCCAGAGTTTCTGACCTAGTAGGGTTGGAACAGGGTCCAAAGTTCCATACTTCTAACCAGCACCCAGGTGCTGCTGACAATGTTGATCCAGGTAGCACATTCTGAGATCATGGCTATATACTGTAGTATATCGTTGTAGAAACACATCTACTTTAGAATAAACATTTACAGCAGTTCTTTAGTCTGTAACATCTTTAAGTTCTTGATCCAAAATCAACCTTTTGAGACTAAAACCAGCAAAATAAAACAACTCTTCAATCTCCAAAAGCTTCGCTTCTGCCATTCAAAAATGCCTTGACATTACCATTTCTCCAAATCCTTGACCACGCTCAACTCTTGAATTTTTGATAACAGCCATTCTGACAGGTGCGAGGTGATATCACATTGTGTTTTTGGTTTGCCTTTTCATAATGATAGCGTGTTGAGCGCCCTCTTGTTGTAGTTGAGGCTTCATTGCTGTTGGCACATTAATGGGAGGGATTTCCACCCAGGCCAACTGGCTGCAGCCACCGTGGAGGATCAGCTGTGCAGGTGCCCATCCCGTGGAGCAGGACTTACTTCAGCTCTGGTGCCTCCTCAGTTCACATCTTGAGTGTTTTCACTAGCAGAGGTGGTTGGGTGGTGCTTCGGAGTGACCTTCAGCTCTCCACTGGGTCACAGGCTCTGGGGCCTCCCAGGATGTGCAGGTCAAGGTGTGCCCTGGACAGAGCCTCTTGGCGTGGGCTACAGAGTGATCTGCAGTGGCTGCTGCTTCAGTTGGGCTTGGAGGTGCCCAGGAGATGCCAAGCTGCAAACCAAGGCCAGCTGCCACTACTGTGAGGCCTGGGGCCACTTAGCAAGAGGCAGGGGGTACGTTGAAGCCAGATGCGTCTTGTTTGAGAGATTTCAGGGAAGCCTGAAGCATGAGCCAAGACAGGGTGTTTGTATGGAAAAGTCCCTGGAAACGGCTTAGATAGGCTGGCAAGTAGGCTGGGGCCGGGTCTCAGGGAATCAGCAGCATGGGGAGAATAATGTTGGCTAGGTTGATGGAGACTCAGATAGGACACCTGCCCACTGGCTCTGTGTGGGGAGAGCTCAGCAAAGGAACAATGGCCTCTGCCAGCACTTCTGTTTGGGAGAAAGCTGCCCCCTAGCTCTTTCCCAGGTGCCAGACACTTCAGTTGCTCCCTGTATGTCCCTGGCACTTTATGAGCTGCTGTCAGTCAGAGTATGACTGCACATGGGCCCTTTAAGAGGATCGCCAGGAATCCCAGAAGCCCTATATCTCATTAAGCTATCACCCCCACTGGCTTTTACAGTCAGAAATTATAGGGACTCCTCTTCCTGGCACTGGAACCCCGGGTTGGGGATTCTGTTGTGGGCCTGAGACCCCTTATTTCTTAAAGCATAACTCAGCAGCCGAGATGTCCTTCCCAATTTTTAAGTGCCACACCTTGGGTGTGTGGCCAGCCTGTTCCACATCTCTGCCCCTTCTACCAGTTGTCCATGCGGCTTTGTCTGAGTTATAGGACTTATATGTCCTTAGTTATAGGACTTCTGTTCAGCTACATTTCAGGTGGCTCTGCATGACGGTTGTTTTGTAATTTAGTTGTAATTTTGATGTGATTGTGGGAGAAGGTGAGTACCACATTTGCCTACTTAAGCATTTTTGACGAAAAACCTAAGGTAGCCTTTCTAATACAATTTGTTAAAAGCAAATGCGTTATGACTAACAAGGGAATAGCTACACCTTTTCAAACTGACTATGTCTTTTCCTTTTGAGAGACACATTTCAGCTACATATTGGGAATGATACCACAGTCAGGAGATCGATTAGACTCATTTGAAGTGGTAGCAACTTCAATGCCTTCATCGCTGTACAGCACCGGACTATGTGTCACTGGCAAAAGCTCAATATGAGCAGAAAATAGAACTAATTGGTTTTTAAGATTTAAATTTTTAACAGTATAGATTGAGAATATGGTCCTCAGTTTTTGAATCCAGCTGCTCGTCTTTTTGGTCATTGCCCAAGATTCCTTAAAAGGAGAACAAATGTTTACTTCCATCTGACCCAATGTTCATGGGAGATTCACACTGGAAAATGTGGTTTTCCGAGCCACACCCAGATGCCAATATTAGGTGGCCGTGTCTCTTTCTCATTCTCCTTGGTGAACACTAAGCACACACACAGCCATCTGGCAGTGGGGACAGACACAGTGTAAAGATGAGATATGCGTGTGTAAATAAAATATTGATGGATGAAGGTCTGCGAGCTGAAATGAAAGTGAAGCAGAACAGACAGGTAAATCATTCTGATACTTGTGTTAGTGCTAAAATTATGGTCCTCACTTTCTATTTTTTTCTGCTGACAGCAGTTCAGGTGACAAAAAATACTTTCAATTTCACTGCTGACACAGTTCTGAAGCACAAGAAGCTGTCCCCGTTTTGCCGCTGAGAAAGCAACCTGCCCTCGAAGGACAGGGAGTGATACAATGACATTGGCCTATTTTGGGTCTAATACGCGGTTTATGCACAAACCGGGGTGCGGTGATCTGAAAAACAACGGAGCTGAAATGCAATCAGTGAAATGTGGATAATGTGAATTTTATTCCTTTCCTTTGCTGAATTTTCTCTCCCTCTACACTGATTTTGATCCTTCAGTTGAATGTAAGGAAGGGAGAAGAAAATGCTTGAACTTTTCTGGTTACTAACCTTCATTAATACATATTACAGCTAATAGCTAACATCTATGGAATTGTTTACCACATACTCAACACTGCGCTAAGTGCTTTCTTATGTACTTCTCATAATCACCCCATGAAATGAACACTGTTATTGTTTCCATTCTAAGATATGAAGACACAGGCTTAGAAAAGTTCAGTGACTTGCCTAAGGTCACAGATGCAATACCTGGGGAAACTAAGATGCAAGGATATGATCTGATTTCAGAGCGTGTTTTTTTATTTTATGTTTTTAGTATCACTTCTCCCATCCCTGGCTTTACTGAGGTATAATTGAAAATTTTCAACTGTATATATTTAATGTGTACAACATGATGATTTGGTATATGTATGCATAACCATCGCAATCAAGGTAATTACAATATCCTTCCCCTCACGCGTGTATTTCTTCTCTACTGCGTATGAGTGATGACGACACTTGAGGTCAAGCCTCTCGGAGAATTTGAAGGATAGAAAACAGTACTGCTAACTATAGTCACAATACTGTGTGTTAGGTTGCTAGAATTTATTTATCGTGCATAACAGAGCTTTGGTATCCCTTGAACAACAGGCCCCGATTTACTTCACCAACTCCCCAGCCCCTGGCAACTGCCATCGCCTTCTCTACTTCTAGAAAAGGACGGTTTTAGACTCGACATGTAAGTGAGAGCATGCACTATTTGTCTTTATCCGTCTGGCTTATTTCACTAAGCATGTTGTCACCAGGTTTATCCATGTTGTCGCAAATGTCAGAATTTCCTTTATTAGGCTGAATAATATTTGATTGCATAGCTATCCGTCCAGTTATGGATAATTAAATTGTTTCCATGTCCTGGATGTTATGAATAATGCTGCCTGAACATAGGACTCTAGATATGTTTTTGAGAGAACACTGGTTTAGACGGTCGCCCACAGATGACAGGGCCTTTGTGGAAGTCCAGGAATCCCTCAGAGAAGTTACAGCCAAAAACCAAAGCCTGACGTGGAGTGTGCTGGAGAGGGGAGGAGTACCAATTTGACTTTTCCTGTATTACCTCTCCCTCAGGCAGCAACACAGCTCAGCCCCAAGAGAGCCGTTCTCAGCCTGTGACCTCCCCTACGGGGAAATGTGCCAGTGTGCCAGTGAGCACCTGGCATCCCTAGAGGGTGGGCGAACAGAAGCCGGGGCTCAGAAAGAAATATATCAAAGGATACCGTTTCCTAGGAACCACCTCATGGACTCCATCCCCTAAGCCACCGGGCTTCCCTCACCTGTGGATTCTGCCACCTTGCTCACGGGTACCGCCAGTGTTTCGCGCTGGCGCATTTAGCATCACCCCCGGGAGAGGGAAAGACAGGCTGCCAGCCCTTCGCCAGGCTTGGCAGGGTCGAGAGAAGGTATAAAGGTTTGCGAATTTTGCCTCAGAGGGAGCAAAAGGTGCGCAGCAGGCATAACAGAGAATGTCTGAGAATGCCTAAGACTCCCTAGCAAGGCTTAGGGGAGGTAGTTCTCGCCAGAAGCCAGTCATTACGGATGGGAGGAGGGGGCCAGAAACAGCTAGGAATGCGAAAAGGAGACATGTCCGAAAGAACGCAGGAATTTCCTGTTTACCTCGCCCAATAAATCCAACTTTTTATTGCACTTTGCTTCATTGCGCTTTACAGATGATGTGGGTCTTTTTGTTTTCCTTTTTGTTTACAAACTGAAGATTTGTGGCAACCCTGCGTCGAGCGGGTCTAATAGGTGCCACTTTGAGATGGCGTTTGCTTACTTTGTGTCTCTGTCACATTTCGGTAATTTTCCTATTTCAAACATTTTCATCATTATTATTTTTCTGTAGTGATATATGTTCAGTGATATTTGATGTTACTATTGTAGTCATTTTGGGGCACCACAAAGCACGCTAATATAATACAGTAAACTTTTGAAAAAATGTGAGCCACAGATGTAATTTCTTTTTTTTTTACATTTTATTTTTCAATTACAGTTTATATTCAGCATTATTCTGTATTAGTTTCAGGTGCACAGCACAGTAGGTAGACAATGACAGACCTTACTACGTGTCCCCTGATATTTTCAGTGCCCACCTGGCCCCATAGGTAATTACTACAATAGAATAATTATTCTATTCTAATAATTACTCTATTCTCTGTGTTGAAATCCACATCCCAGTGACAATCTGTACTTCTTAATCCCTTCACCTTTTTGCACCTACTTCCCCAACCCCCCACCCCCCTCTTTTGGCCTCCCTATTTCCTGAGACACAACAACATTGAAATTAGGCCACTTAATAACCTAAGGCCGATAATGAACGATGAAATTATACCGCCCTATAATTTAGCTGTATTTGGAAAGTGTTCCCTTCTCTTCAACTTTTTGGAAGAGTTTGAGAAGGAGCGATCCTAATTCTTTTTAAAATGTTTGCTAGAATTCACTTCTGAAGCTGTCTTGCCCGGGGCTTTCCTTAGTTTGCAGGTTTGTTATTATTGATTGCAACCTCCTTTCTATTTACTAATTATGACTCTGTTTGGGTAGTCTGTGTGTTTCTAGGATTTTTGTCATTTCATCCACATTATCCGATTCACTGGTGCACCATTGTTCTTAGGACTCCCTTACAATCCTTTTTGTTTTTGTGACGTTGGTGGCAATGTCACAACTTTTATTTCTGATTTTAGTACATTGTATTTTCTCATTTTTTTCTTAAACGATATAAAGTTTTGTTGATTTCGTTGATCTTGTTGAAGAATAGTGATATATATTATATCTATGTATATATGTACAATGACCAATTGGTTTGTAGTGTTTACATCCTCTACTTCCATATTGATTTTTTGTTGTTGTTGAGTTCCTTGGATTTTTATATTTATGTCTTTCATCAAATTTTGGAAGTGTTCAGCCATTATTTCTTCAAGTACTCTTTCTGCCCCTTTCTCTCTCTTTTCCTTCTGAAACTTCTATAATGCCTGTGTTTGTCCACTTAATAGTAATATTAGTTCCTTAAGCTCGATACAGTTTTCTTCATTTTTCCCCCTCTCTGTTCCTCAGACGCTCTACTTTCAGATGTTTTATCTTCAAATTCACAGATTCTTTCTCCAGCCTTCTTAAACATGCTGTTGAATGCCTTCAGTAAGTTTTATTTATTTATTTTATTTTTTAGTTATAGAATTTCTGATTTTTTAAATAATTTCTATCTTTTTGATATTTTCCTTTTGTTTACATGTCATATGTCATTTTCTGATTTCCTTTATTTGTCTATATGTTCTTTTTGCTCTTTGAGCATATTTAAAAGTTTTTTTAAATGCCTCTCTGTTGCTCCTTCAAAGATAGTTTCTGATATTTTATTTTCTTGTGTGGAACGGGCTATGTTTTCCTGATGTTTTGTATGCCTAGTATTTTTGTTGTTCTTGTTGTTGTAGAAAATTGAGCATTTGGGAAAAAAGTCGCATCTCTCAGTCTTTTCAAACTGGTTCTAATTAGCTTGGCATGTTCTATGCCTTGGATCAACCCAGGGTTAAAGCTTAAGCTATCTGCAGTTCTTTTCTGAGTGTGCATCTTGCCTGGGATTGTGTGTGGCTTTTTCACTTTCTACATATACATGGCTGCTCTTTGGTGTCTTAATTTCCCAAAAGTCTCGCTCCAGCTCCTCCTCAGGGTCTTAGGTGTTTTATTCTATGTTTCCACCCCAAGTCAGTTGCCACAGGTGTCTATGGGTCTGTGGTCCCCCTGTATCTATCCCAACTAGATACCTGCTATATGTGTGCCTCCTGCTATATGTTTATTTTAGCCAGTTTCTCATTTTAAGTAAGTTTTCATGAGAGAAAAGGGGGCTAGAGCTTCCTAGTCCACCATTTGGCTGATGCTGATCCTCCCAATGTTTTTTATTTTATTTTAAAATAACCAACAGCAGCTGTTGGTTAGGGATGCAGGAAAAACTTTTATATTGGCTTATTTGGAGAAAACAAAGAAAGATATAAGTTTTCACAGTCACATCCTCGCTTCAGTAAGGCAGGTGCATATCTGTTGTCTGTATGTCATATAATTTATTTTTTATTTTAATTCCCTGCTGCTCTCCCCTGCCCCGCCCACCCCGATGCTCCCTCAGTCAGTCCCCTCCCAATGTTTTTAATTTCTTTTTCAACATTCCATTTCCTTTCTTTCTCTAATTGAACCTATACATCCAAAGAGGATATTCCTTTCCCTGCAGTCCTTTCAAGTGGTGAATATTTTCAGTTTCACAGCCCCTATAACATGGAGCCCGGAAGTGAAATAGGCATCTCTCTTGCTCCATCTTGCTACTTCAGAACCATTTCTCCTTCTTATTCCTTCAAAACCCAAGGTTCTATGAAGTTTATGCCAATAGCTATGCTATGTTCTTCTATACTTCCTTTTTATTAACTACTAAAATGCTGTTCACTTCTCCTCATTCTTTTTCATCTTTCGCACAGGACTCATTGTCTTATCCCATCCATGACTGTATCCTGTCTCCGGTATCCTATCGCTGGTGACTACAACATCTATTAGATCATCTATAGGAAACCCTCATTTTTCACTAGTGGTATACCTCACCTTCAAAAATGTCTTCCTCTTTTCCACTTTATCCACTCATTCACATGGTTATCTCTACTCATCACCAATCATGACATGCCTCCAAAATCTTGGATTAAAGCATCCCACTCTAAACCCCTATTCTTCTCTTTCCAACCCAGTTACTCAACTCTCCTCACGCCATTCATTCTTCAAATTCATCGAGTCCTCTAGTCTATGTACCTTACCATTTTTTCGCTCCCGGTCACTCCACAGCCTGTTCATTCCTACCCAAGCAGCTTACATTCATTGACATCTTTATACTCTCCTCTCTCTTGTAAATATTCTGAGCTCCCACATAGCACCTCAGTGAAAGAGGAAAGATCTTATTCAGGCTGCACGTAAAGCAAATACTGAGATTCTTTATGCTGTCAGTATCAAATCAACTGGTTTAATCTCTGCAAATTGCATTTTATCTCAAGACATTTTATTAATGATGGCTTTTTATGTTCCCCTTTTCTGTGTTGAGGCTTGGTTTATAAAGATCACATATGAATCAATCTGAGATACAAGACAGAAAGAACGAACAAAAAGTAAGAGAGAACATCTTAATTTTGAGGGGGCGGGAGAGGAAGTGAGAGTGACAGAGATGGCAAGGCAACAGAGCAAATGTTCTAGAAGAAACTCTTCCCTCACAAAATCTACTGGAGCAGAGGGTTGTTTTTTTAAACTTCACTCAGTTTTGTTAGTGCATTTCTGTAATCTGCAAAAAGTGGGGAAGTTTGGCTTGTTTCCTTTCCCTTGATTCCTTCAGTTATTATTGTCTCATTATACAGTCATTTATTTGTACAATGTTTTGGCAGACATTTACTGTTGCATAAATTAAAGTCATGGAATCTCGTTTTGCCTACAGGTCTTTATGAAAATACCAGCAACATTTTTATTTGAATGTCAAAGTTTGTCAACCATTAAACTGATGGATTTTTCATTATACAACTCAATAGAAGAGGCAATCTTCAGTTTGTATACAACATTACTCTGAGAAAAAGGCTCAGCATTGAAAAATTCTTTCTGCTTATACTTTAAAAATGATATTCCTCTCACAGGAGAGTCTTGTGCTTTAAAGCTATTTTTATACATGAATTGCTCCATTAATATGTCTCGTACACGTATAGTGTGGTAATTCACGTTACTACAAAGAAAGCTTTATTTTTAAATTTTGTAGTAGCAACACTAGCCTTTTAACCTTACTTTATTTCATACTCTTTCAAAAAGAACCTATTGCGATCCTCAAGGAAATGATGAAATTAACTGTCTTGGAAAGTGAAGAGCCTGTGATTCCTACACAAATTCTTTAAAATGGACCATGAACTTCTTTTGTACGCACACCTGTCATGGAAATAGTTTAGGCTAAATTGTAGGTTCATTTACTCATTGGTTATACCTCTAAAAATATCAGCAAGGATGCCAATTAGTGCCAACACCCGCTGCAGCAGCTGTTGGTTAGGGATGCAGGAGAAACCTTTATATTGGCTTATTTGGAGAAAACAAAGAAAGATATAAGTTTTCACAGTCACATCCTCGCTTCAGTAAGGCAGATGCATATCTGTTGTTTGTATGTCATATAATCGAAAAACAGTACTAAGAATGACAATCGTCCTTTAAAAACCTCATCGCTAATGTCACACTGAGAGAACTGGACAGCAGAGGGACACTTCGTGATGGGGGGAAAAACTCCTTTTGGAAAATATTCAATATATTCAACTTCTAAGAAGACAAACTAGTCAATGAAGGAAAAAAACATATCTTAATTGAAAAGGGAAACCTGAAAGAAAACTTAAGAGTTCAGCTTATAGAATGAATATCATAAAGTAAGAAATTACAAAGGGGAGAAAGTGGGAAACTAATGCTTATACCTTGCTAAGTTTGTAGCCTCAGACATCTAAAAATAGTAGCTCAGAGAAACGTAATTACTTGTAGATCTTGAAAAGCTATGAAGATGAACACATGGTGCACTTTCAGCTATTGTGGGTTGAAGTTCAATGGCAAATTCTGGAGTTAAGATCATGACACGCACCCTGGAAGGAACGTTCTGAAATGATCATCATAAAAAGTGAAAATCTAGCCTACAGATGCTCTTGTGTGTTTTCAAAGAACGCGGGGCTGGCTTACGGAGACAAAGTTTGGGTCATTAAAACTAGGATCAATGGCCACATAATTCAGAATATGTGAAAAAGGATTGTGATAAAATTACTAACATTTCAATTATCCGTCATGCAGAATAAGCCAAACCATAAAATTCCTGCTATTTATTTTGAGTTATGGCCCCCTTTCTGCTTCTCCAACTGTGTTCTGTGACAAGTTGCTCCTAAGATTTATAATTACATGCTAATAACTATTAATAATTATTTATAAAAATAACATATAAGTTTAAAACATACTCTATGTATTTAATATAAAAACACATGAGTTTTCACAATATAATAATTTTCAACTTGGTGGAAAAACCAAGTAATGCGCCAGTGGGACAAACGGGTCCACCCCCATCAGGAAAAACAGTACGAGCACAACACAGTAAATTATACGAAGGAGGGTATGACGTCAGACTGTGATGGATCAAACGTGGACAGGAATTGCTAGAAGTGTTCATTGAATTTCCAGGTCCCTTGTTTGGCTGATACTCAGATATCCGGCACTCTGACTCATTATCTACTAAGAAAAGAAGAAGTGCCTATTTTTCGGGAATGTAAGTTATTAAATACTTACCCCAAAACATAAAAGACGTTCAAAGCAATGTTACTAAGAATTCCATGTAACAGGAATACTATAACATTATTTATATTAGCTGCAAAGCTTAACTTGATTTGAAAAATTCATAGAAATACAGACCTTTCAGAATTTTTTTAAGTAGAAAAACTGTTCAAGACAAAAATGGAAGCGAGTCATTTTTCTTCCCCCAGGTCTCCCTCCCACCCCGCCGCCTGCACCAACAAGCCTCTTGCTACACTGAGACTTCCATTACATTTAGAATTAGATATTATTACAGTATAAGATCACCACTAAATTTTCAAGAGTACCAACAAAGAGAGGAGTAACATAAAATTTTTCCTTTAAAACATGTCTGATAAATTCCAACCAAAGGGCTTTGGAAAAAGAAAACTGCATGAAGAGATGTCATAGTAAAGGGTGGAAGCAGGTTTTGACATAAGATGGAAAACAAAATGTATTATATTTTTAGCTGAAATTGGATACTTATTTTGATGCCTATTCAAATGACTTAATACTGAGGTTTTTTTATGAACTCTGCAAATTACAAATAATTGTATTTTAATATATAAGGAGTTGTTAATATAAAGGTGGCAAGATGAAGTCCCATGCTACCTGCAGCCTATAGATGGATTTTGTTTTGCCCACACCTTTGTTAAAAACTGAATTAGTTGGCAACAGTTATTTGAGAGATTTTTATTGAAAGTTGGACGTCTAGCTATTCTTGCAAAGTCAGAAGATCTAGCTACCCGGCCAGGGCTGACTACTGTGGGGTTTTTTTTTTCTTCTTGAGTTTGGGTCATTATCTACTGTTTCTTTCCATGTCTTGTCATTTTATTTTTCAAAACTAAGCAGTTTGCACTGGCTGGTGTGGCTCAGTGGATTGAGTGCCAGCCTGTGAACCAAAGGGTCACTGGTTCGATTCCCAGTGAGGGCACGTGCCTGGGTTGCGGGCCAGGTCCCCATAGGCGGTGCGCAAGAGGCAACCACAGATTGATGTTTTTCTCCCTGTCTCTCTCCCTCCCTTTGCCTATCTCTAAAATTAATAAATAAAAATCTTTAAAAAGAAAAAGAAAACTAAGCATTTTATATATTATGCTGTAAGAGCTCTGGATTATTTTTTTTTCCTTGAAGGTAGCTTTTGTTGCTGGATTTTTCTTTTAGTTTGCTGTTTTTCTTTCTAATGAATTTCATTTTAAAATTTGTATTGAATTTATCGGGGTGCCATTGGTTAATAACATTGCGTACATTTCATGTGTACAATTCTCCGTCGCTGCTTTGTTTCATGCATTTGTAGGTTTCCTGGACTTGATGTATGGGATCTGTCTCCCCTGTGCTCAGCAACCCCTGATGGGTCTGTTTGTGTTTTTAATTCTTATTTCTTTCTTTTCAGCCTGAATTCCTAAGAGCCACCTGTGTGTTTTTATAATTTAATGATTACCTCATAATGGGTTAGAGGCTGTGATCAAACAAATTGAGTCAGGCATCCACCCACTGCAGACGGATTTGTGTGTGGTTTTACGTGGATGTACAAACTCAGGTAGTTTTCAGGTACTCCCCAGATATTAATTTCCATCGGGTACTTTCAAGTCCCCCTGTACATTCATGCAGCCCCCAGGGCAGCCAAGGATAGCATCCCTAGGGTTCTCTCAAATCCAGTTTCTGAGTTAAATTTCCGGGGCTTCACTGCGAGGCTCGCATTGCCGCCAGCTTTCCCAGCTGGGTGCTTACACTGACAGGCTACTTTTAGCGACAATACCATTGGACATAAGTTTCTTATTCTCTACTCCAAGTCCAGTTACCCCCAAATACCACCGAAGCTGCTGATTTTCACTGTGGTGGAAATACCTCATTTACTCACACGGAGGTGTGATGGGAGCAGCCCCAGACAACAATGTCTTATCTGAAATTCAGTTACTCATAAATACGTATTTCTTGTTTGTTTGTTTTTTGTGCTTATGTTCAAGTACCAGAGCCCTGAAATGATGATTGTTTTTTAAAAAAATAATATTGAGTTTTTTCAGTTGTTTGGGCTCAGTGGGTCTTTGTTGTCTCCATCACTATATCATAGCCAGAAATCTCTACATTTGCTTTTTAAAAGAAACTGTGCTTTTAAATTTTCAATAGTTCTTGAGGCTTCTACCTAATTAGTCTGACTTAGTAAGTAACAATGGGCTTGACTGGGTTTACATCCTTAATTACAAGGCAAAACAAAATAACATAATGGCATGATTTTGGGGCATTAGTGCACGTAAGAATCACCAGGGTGCTTGCTAAAAATGTAGATTCCTGGCCAAAAGGGATTTATTCGTAGGTTGTGATTCAAAAGGTTTAGGGCAGAACCCAGGAAACTATATTTTTAACAAGATTCCTGAGTAATTAAATGCAATTCATTAAAGACTGTACAGAAGAAACACTATTTAAGAATGAAGGCTGTTATCTAAAAAAAAAAATCTAAAAATATCTGACATACCTATGCTTTCAGGTAGATTATTCAGATAATTGTGACTGAAGTGTTTACTTTGATATTTGTTAGACTCATACCATATATGTCCCTCTCACATCATCAGTTTGGACATATCGGAGGTAGTCTATTGTGTTAGCTACAGTTTGTCTGTTCAACACGATCCCAACCCCCACACCCGCCCGCCCATTCTTCTAGTAAATACAACTTGTTTTAGTCAGGTTGATCCCTCTGACTGACAATGGTGGCAAGACGAAAGGAATTTTCAATAGAAGGATCCCGTGTCTTTGGACAAAATAATTATCGTATTTTGTGGTGCATAATGCGCACTTTTTTGCCCAAATTTTTGAGGCACAAATAAAGATGCACATGATACATGGGCAGTACCTAAAATACCTTGTAGCTGTTGTGTTTTGTAATTATTCGTTACATAAAATTTCTTGTATCACAATGTATTCAACAATAAATGCTAAAATTCCTTTAAAATACAAAAAAACAAGTATCTGAATATAAATAAATTAAAAATTGCTTTAAAAAATTGAAATGAGAGATTCCCTCCCCCGCCCCCGAAAGTTTGGGCCAAAAACATGAGTGCGCGTTATACACGGCAAAATGCAGCAATTCGGGAACAGGCAAGTGATCTAAGCCAGTCAATGAGCGTAATTTCTAGAACTTCTGCTGGAACTTAAGAAATTCTATCTGTGCAACTGAGAGATAGAAAGATGCGGACCTTTACTTCTTACTACAAGGGGAGGGAATTTTCCTGACGGTAAAGCACCCACAAAGGAAATCTGAGTCGAAGAGGAAAAGTGAGAGTGGAACCAGCCACTTGCACAAAATAACACATTTGTCTCTTTTCAAAAACTAGTTTGAGTTGGGTTATCCGCCGCTTGCAACTGAAATTGTCATAACATACCTTCGAGTAGTATTTCCTTCCGCTCTACTCACACCATCAGTCCCGTGCTACTGGTCACACACGCGCGCGCACACACACACACACACACACTCCTCCTTTGCCAGCATTTGAGAATGGCTTTCCTGTTAAAAAGGCAGACGGAATCTCTCATTCTTCGTTGTTAATACAAATTTATCCAGGTATAATTTTAATGAAAATAAACTCTAACGAATAATGTCCACAGACGATATACAAAATATTTGCATCCCCCAAGTTAGCCAAAGCTCTTCTTTGAATGCTCATCTCACATTTAACAACTAAGACATTTATTTCAGCTTCCCCATCATCCTGTGCTGCCGTTAGTGCTCCAACCTCTCTCACTTCTCTTAATGTTTTCATTTCTGCCACCTGTTTCAAAACTCAAGGATATCTTTCTGGATTCCGGTACATTCTCATCTGTAGTCTGAGTTTTTAAAGGTTGCGCCACAATATCCTGCTAACGCTGTGAGAGGAAAAAGGAACCGTGCTTAGAATTTCTTTCTTCTCGCACTACTTCCTTTCGGAAAGGTCACGATAGCTCCCTAGTCTCAGTAAACGGGGCTGACTTCCCCCACCCATCCATAAAAGCCACTCTTGATGGTAACTGGCTTATTAAATACAGTAGCAGTGTCCCTGACCTACCAATCCTACGCCTTTGCAGTTATACCCACGTGACTCCCTCCCTTTCGCTCGGTTCTCCCGTCCTTCTTAGACACAAACGAAGGTCTACGAATAAGAATGTCAGTTCATTTTAAATATGCATAAAGTGAATATTTTTGGAAAAGAAAATATGTATGTCATAGTCAGAACTCTTTTAGTATAAAAATAATATGACCCTTTTCATCACTTGGTCATAAACACGAAAGCTCACAGCCTTATAAAGCAGAATACAATGACGTTAGCATTTGAACTTAATGAGAAAGTGAACAGTTTTTTCCTTCTGCTAGCAAAGCAAGTACAGAAATAAAACATATTTAAATAAAATGCCATTTTGTGTTACTTCTTCAATTACCTCTGTTTTTATTACGCCCCAAACAAAGCAGCGTTTCCGTGGGTCAATGAGAGTGCTTTAAAAAATAAGGAAAGCATTAGTGATGGAAGCGGTGCTTGTTCTGGGCAACATCTGCTGTTCTATCACATGTCATTACAGCTACATTTGATTTTTCCACACAGAAAATTGTTTGCACCTGTCCTCGGCATTTTTTTCCAGCACATATTTACATTGACACTCGCTGTTTCCTCTGCTAAACAACACTTCACACTGTTGAACCAGTGCTGCTATTCACGTCAGAAGGAGGAGATTTAGCCATTCATCACCGTTCTGGCAGCGCTGAGGTACCTAGACTCAGGTATTCTCTTCAGAAGGCCTTAGAATGGACTGTTTGCACTGAATGTTGTCAACCAGGCTGCATCATTAAATCGTGCAGAATAAACAGTTTGAGTTGCACACTGAGATTTTACATTTGCAGGCATACACCGGCGCCATTGGTTGCATGCCATTGCCACATTATATCAGATTAAAATGTAGGGCCCTTAAAAATATGACCCTCATACTCTTGTTTCGACACCACTGGTTAAGCTCGAGCAGTTCCACTTACCTGTAATTTTATTCTTTTGTTCGTTCCTCGGTATCTTTTAAGAATTGAACAGGGCCGTCCGTATCTCTTGCACGAGGTAAAGAAAGATGTGCTCTGTCTTTTTTCTGGATATAATCTAGCCTCCTTAGCAAACAACCCGGGCCTGATTGATCCCGTTTTCCTGTTAGGTCCCAGTTTTCATGGGCAAGATGGCACACTTCAAATGGGACTCATTTAATTTTGTTGAAATATTACACTAGGCATTCATTTATCTGATGGTGTTAGTATACTCTGCACTACTCAGCCCTAGTGAAAGCTAAACCTATAAACCTCTTTCTCAGCAGCCTACATTATTAGACTAGAAGATTTTAAATATGAAATATGTTACTTTCACTTAATGGAGGTCAAAGGAGAAAACTGTGCCACAGCGAGGTTACAGATGGCTTATCATGGCATTTCTACTCTCAAGTTGGTGGGTAAAAACTTCGACAGAAATTGAGCTACTAAAGCTGCCCAGTATGTTGTACTTTAAATGAGAGAGATTTGCATCATAATCAAGCCTTTAACTTCTGCTCTCCCTTTTTATTTTACCCACCTGAACTGCTACCAGATTAAGGAGACAACGCAAGGGTTGTAGGTGAAAGGAGGCAGCGTTTAGATTCACTAGGCATTTGGATTGATTTACTGCTGTTACGAGATCTAATAACCAAGACCCCAGATTGCCTGGGTTTAAACCCTGGTTTCGCCACTGAGTTGTAAGATACTGGGCAAGTTATTTAACCTCTCTAAGCCTTGGTTTCTTCACCTGTAAAAATGGGAATTATAATAGTGCCTACTTCCCTGACTTGAATTATTGTATATGAAGTACCTAAAAATGCCTGTTATAGGGTGTGTGCTGTGTGTTAGCTACTAGCTAATTATTAGTTGTAGTGAATCATACAATTTAATTAATAAAAGTTGAACCTGGCTTTTAGAATTTTCCATTCTAAAGAGATTTGTCTGCTCGTTGTGCTTTTCCTTATTGACCTCGTTCATTTCATCTTAGATTATTTTCTCTGACCCCTCTCCCCGGCTCTCAGATTGAGATTGTCCAGAAGCCAAAAATCCCATTGCAGCAGGCGGAACACAGCTACTTGTCGGCATGTTCAAGTAGAATGAGAGCAGCGTTTGGAATATACAGATGCTCTTCTACTTCGGAAGGGGTTCCATCCTCATGAATCTACCATGAATGGAGAATGTCTTTAAGTCGAAAATGCACACAGGTCTACCTCAAGAAGCAAGAAAATGTCTCATAAAAACGATCCAAGCTTACACCTAAAAAATGCTAGAAAAAGAACAACAGACAAAGCCCAGAGTGAGGAGAAGGAAGTAAATGAAAATGATCAGAGTGGAAATAAATGACATAGAGACTAAAAAACAAAACAAAAGGGCAATGAGACCAAGATCTGATTCTTTGAAAAGATAAACAAAATTCACACCATTAACCAGACTTATCATGAAAAAGAAAAGACTCAAATAAATAAAATCAGAAATGAAAGAGGAAAGTGACAACTGAAATCACAGAAATACAAAGGATTGTAAGAAAATATTATGAACAACAATATGCCAATGAGTTGGCCAATCTGGAAGAAATGGATAAACCCTAGAAACATATAATCTTCCAAAACTGAATCAGAAAGAGTCAGGTAATCTGAATAGTTCAATTAAAGCAATAATCAAAAACACCCTCAACAAAGAAAAGTCCTGGACTGGATGGCTTCACAGGTGACCCTTACCAAACATTCAAAGAACTAACACCTCTGCTTCTCAAACTATTCCAAAAAATTCAAGAGGAGGGAAGATTCCCAAGCTTATTTTACGAGGCCAGCATTATCCTAATTCCAAAACAAGGCAAAGACACTAGAAATAAAGAAAATTATAGGCCAATATCCCTGATGGACATAGGTGCTATAATCCTCAACAAAATATTAGGAAATTGGGTCCAGCAATACATTAATAAGATCATACATCATAAACAAGTGGGATTTATTATGGAGGTGCCAGGTTGGCACAGTATCCACAAATCAATAAACGTGATTCACCACATAAACAAAATGAAGGATAAAGTTCACATGATCATATGGATAGATGCAGAAAACGCATTTGATAAAACCCAGCACCCATTTATGGTATAAATTCTCAGCAATGTGGGAACAGAGGGAACATACCTCAATGTGACAAAAGCCATATATGACAAACTCACAGCCAACAACATGCTCAATGGGCATGCTGAAAAACTGCAAGCGCTTCCATTAAGATCAGGAACAAGACAGGGATGTCCCCTTTCTCCACTCTTATTCAACATAGTACTGGAAGTCCTAGCCACAGCAATCAGGTAAGAAGAAAAAAAATAAGACGTGTAAATTGGGAAGGAAGAAGTAAAACTGTCATTATTTGTAAATGACATGACACTGTATATAGAGAGCCCTAAAGATTTCATTAAAAAAACAAAACCCTACCAGAACTGTACAAGGAAGTCAGTAAAGTAGCAAACTGACAGCTGTCAGAGGGGAGGGGTGTTTGGGGGCTGTGGAAAAAAGAAAAAAAGATGAAGAGATTAAATATATATATAAATATATACATATACATACATAAATATATATGTATATATTTATGTGTCTATCTATCTATCTATCTATCCGACAAACAGACATGGACAACAGTATGGTGATAACCAGAGGGAAAGGGGGTTGGGAGGGTTGGGGGGAGGTGAAAGTGGGCAAAGAGGGGATAAATGGGGACAGAAAGAGACTTTTGGTGGTGAGCACAGGACGCAGCGTGCCGATGATGATTTGAGTTGTACACCCGAAACCTACATGGTTTTATTAACCGATGTCATCCCAATAAATGCAATAACAGAAAATGGCCCTTACAATAAAGTTTCTCAGGGGTAGACCACTTAAGTTTAGCAAATCTCTCTAAACTCAATAATAAACTCGGCAAGAAATAGAAAAATGAGTGCAGTAAACATTAGCCTTAGATGACTTCATTGAATCCGCCCTCTTCCCCACACCCTCCTCTTCCATTTCTCCTCATTACACTTTATCTTATTTACAGGGACCTCGTCTCTAATGCCTTATTCTCATGGAAAAGCTTGGGAAATTCTAATTGGTTTACTGGAACCTTATCATTTGAAACAAAGGTGAGATCAAGTTTTCCCACAAAACCTGATTATTCTGTTCATTCAAAAATAAACACTATGGAGAGAGAGAGAGTAAGAGAGACTCAGTGAGAGAGGGAGAGGACACACACAGTGGATTAAAGTAACCATTTTCTCTGGAGGAAAAATGCAGGGTAATGTAATTAAACCCTGAACAATATTTATTGATAGTTTAGTTATATAAATGTTTGAAGATACAGCTGAGATACCTGAGATTAACAATAGCTCTCAAAATGAGAAAGTATACTGTTCACAACATAAATTTAGCCAAGTGCTGCTTTGGGTGACATTAATATTTTATTTCTAAATGGGAACAACCTATCAACCACTGATGACAGTCATCAGCAAAGAGAGAAGACTTCTTTGGAGCTGTGTAAAGCTGGGGGCCCTTCATCCATAGATTTCCAACTTATAGAATTCCTGACATTCTAAATTTTTTTGAAGAAGGAATACCTACTCGTTTATTTATATTTGTTTTTGAACTAACGCTTATTTAGGATCTACAATGTCGAGACTTTTATATTAATTATGTTTCATTACTTAATGCAATCACAGCAACGATATGAAGCAAGTATTATTCCTGTTTTACAAGATAAGAAAATTGAAACTCAGATACATGAATTTGCCCAAAATCAGCCCAAAGTCACACCACTTACGAGGTCAGAGAGAGAGAGAGAGAGAGCAGTTTATACTACTTCTGTCCAAGTTCAAAGTCTGCTCTTCCCATTGTATATTGCTCACCTTGAGGTTATATTAATAAAAAAATACCATTTGGCAGTCTCTCAAAACTGAAAACATGCATGTTCTTTAACCAGGAATTCAACTTCTAAGAAACTATTCATCAGAAATATACATGTGGACAGAGATACATGTATGAGATGTTCATTGAGTCATTGCTTGCAATAGCAGTAACACTGGAAACACCTAAATGTTCATTAACAATGACTGGTTAAATGGATTTTATACCATGGAACACTATGCAGCAATTAAAGAGAGGGAAGCAAAGTTTTATGTATTAGTATTCTAGGATTATAAAATATATTGTTTATTGTTTGTGCAAAAAGCCAGTTACAGAAGTATCCCCTTATACTCCTATAGTAAGCACCTCTGTGTGTGTCCTCATAGAAAAATAGCTGAAAGAACGCAGCAAAGAGAGCTTTCACGTTTGTAGAAGTGATATTATAATTGACGGTGAGTGACTATTTGAAAAAATGTAGAAAAAATTTAAATGGATAAAGGAAAGAGATTACTTATCACAAAATTCAAAGACAACCATTGTCACCATTTAGTGTGTACTCTTCTAGAGTTCTCACGTATATACACGCCCACGCCCACATTTCTCTTTTTTATGCAAATGGGATCGTGCTATACATGCTGTTTCTGTAACTTGCTTTTGTTTTGGGTTTAACCATATACTCTGGATTTTTTTCAATGACATTCATTGCATTATTTTATTCATTTCACAAATATTTATAGCGCCTACTACATTCCCGGCACCTTCCCAAATACTTTGCTTCTATATGCGCCTGAGTAATTTTACTATTCTTGTTAAGGAATTATTTTTATCATAGTAGAAGCATTATCTTGTGTATATGTAACATCAACATTGCTCATTCAGACAGGTAGTTTGATAGATGCAGGAGCGGCAGGGAAAGAATGTCCTCAGTGGGCTTAAACGGAGAGATTTTTCAAAGAACTTCCTAGGCAGAGTCTGAGGGTTTTACAGAAAGTACCTGCAAATTGTTCTTCCAGCCTGCATTGCACCATGAGCAGAGAAAGAAGTCAACGATTGTTTGTTTTTTTTTACAAAACCTGATTTAAATATATAGCACATTCTTGATGTGCATACAAGTAGATTTGCTTACCACAAATAGAATTATTAGTTGAGTAGTTATTGTCTGTTCAAGTTATGGCAAAAGCAGTACTATCTAGTCAAGTTCCCTGTGACCAGGCCTCCTATGCAAGAAGCAAGGTCATATCTCTGGATCTTCTTTGTCTGGTCCTAACACCCAATTACCTCAGGCATTTACAGTATTTCTACGGGTCCCTATTTCAGCTTGTGATGGCCCAATCGCTATTAGACTATAGGCCAAAAGGCTACAAATAAAAGACAGTGGTGGAATCCATAACAACAGTTTTTTCAACAGCAAAAGCTTAAATTTCACATGTCTCCTGAATTTCCTATACCTCGGGACTAGATTTCAGGTATTTAAAAACAGTGTACTTGATAAAGTGTAATTTGGAAAGTATTCTGTGTTGCTTCTCTTGAAATTGGTTCTGAATAGTCTTTTTCAGATTAAATACATTGAAGTGCCATTTGGTAACAGGACCATATAGGGTCCAACTGTACATACTTATGATACATGGTCTCCACGTTGCACTGTGCACCCAGCACCCAAAGTCCAGTCACCTTTTGTCCACATATATTTGGTCCCCTTTACCCTTTGCTATCTCCCTCCACTCGCTTCCCTCTGGTAACCACCATACTCTGTGTCTTTGAGTTTTTGTTTATTTAGATCTTGAGGATATCATGGTAAGTGAAGTAAGTCAGACAGAAAAAGTCAACTACCATATGACTTCACTCATACGTGGGATATAAAACTGAAACCTAATCTGAATATGTAGATTTGTCTCTTTTTAATAGAATCCGAACAGAATAATCACAATGAAATCACTTTTCAACTGGTAGGTTAAAATAGCTAAAACCACAAACACCTGGAATGAGAGAGCAGGACTGTGGTCTGATCAGCGGAGTCAAACCAGAAAATACGTGTTCGCGTTCGCTGAAGACTCCGCAGCACATGCGCTGTTGCAGTCACGGCGAGAAGAGCGGTGACCTGGCCATCGGAAAACCTCGGTCGGGATGCTGGCTTCGTTCTTAATTATGCAACAGTGACGCCGAGTGTCAGGCACCCTGCCAAGGGTGACCTATGGACTTTCTCACAGTCATGTGTACAAAAATTCTGTAGAGTAGGCACTATCGTGGTTCCCACTTCATGAGCAGGCAACGGGTAACTAGGGGGACTGAAGTCACTTGTCAAGAGTTACAGCGAACAAACAAGTGGAGGAATCAGGATTCAAATCCAGGTCCCTGTGGCGCCAAATCGCATAACGACATTGTAGTCAAGAACGGATCGCATATGCGACAGAGGTCCTCTAAGTTTACAACGGAGGCGAGAAATGCGTACAGCCGAGTGGCTCCACAGTCACGTGTTTGTGGCCATGCCGTGTACACAGCCCTACGTGCGGCCCGTCACAGAAAACCATAGTACAGACAATTACGTACAGCACAGAATACTTGATAATAATAAACGACCACTTACAGATTTATGTGTTTACTATATTTAAAAAAGCCAGCAGCAGCCCCGTACGTCTCATGTTCACTCTACTGACTGAATACTTTCTTTCTGGTTTTTTAATCTCACGCCGTTCTATTAATGTAACATAGCCTAAGTGCCCAGTGTTTGTAAAATCTACGGTAGTGGACCGTGTTGCACAGCAACGCCCCAGGCCTTCACGCACACTCACCACTCACTCGCCCACTCCCCGAGAGCGACTTCCAGTCTTGCAGGCTCGGCTCATGGTAAGTGCCCTGTCCAGCTGTACAATTTTTAAATCTTTTATACCATATTTTTACTGTATGTCTTCTACGTTTAAATGTTTATATACGCAAATACCATTGTGTTATCATAATTGCCTGCAATATTCAGTACATACGCTATACGTATTTGTTCTACTGTAAATTTATCATTATTTAATTACAAAACACCACGTCTTTGGCCTTTTCCACATTTCTGAGGTAAGCTTACACAGCCAGTCTTCCCAGATTTTACTTAAAAAAAAAACAAAAATGAAAAATAACCTTTGCTTATTTATAAGGCCTCAGTCATGTTGTGAGTGCCATCCATGGTTTTGCAACTTACTTGTAGATACGTAAGACAAGGGGAAAAAATCTATCCACGATACCATCTTTTGGACAAGATTGCGGGGAAAGTAGACTGTTGGTATCCTACCAAGCTCTCTCTGCCTAGATGTTAATTCTATATGCAGCGGTATGTATGTGCCACCTGGGAACTCCTAGGAACTCCTTCTTACAGGGGCCTGAATTGTTTGGTAAAGCAACAAACCACCCTCCAAAATGTCGTGCTTTATAAATATAAATCTTCTTCTAGAGCATTCTCTTAAAACAGGCTGTGCCTGAAAATGGATTGGCATCTCAATTACAGCAGTCAAAAACTATTTTCAAAGTATCTAAAAGATAAATGTTCAAGATTCGGCTTATCTGTGTCCAAAATTTTCAAGTCCAGGTTTCGAAAACAAATGGAACTTCCTGTCAGGCAACTTTTTCCAGTTGTAATAAAGATAAACAGAGAGCAGTTTTAAGTTCTGCACAAATCTTTCTGCTGCTATTGCACCAGCTGAGCCAAAGGAAACCATGTTCTGGCACACTGCCCGTTTCTGACTTCGAAATTCTAAACTCCTTTGGGTATAGAACTTTGGGTATACCTTGAGCTTTGTACACTTATCTATTTGTAGAACTATTTAAAATGTTTAAATACACGTTCCTTGAATTGCCCATTCCCCTTCTTTCCCCCCTATGCCCCACCTCCCTCCCCTCTGGTCACTGTCAGTTTGTTCTTTATTTCAAATCTCTGGTTCTATTTTGCTCACTTGTTTGTTTTGTTGATTAGGTCCCACTTACAGGTGCGGGGGAAAGGAGGGGAAGGGTTGTCAAGGAACATGTATAAGGGACTCATGGACAAACCAAAGCGGGGTAGGATTGAGGGTGGGAGGGGCAGGGGAGAGAGGTGGGGGAAAATGCAGACAAATGTACTTGAACAATTTTAAAAAATGAATAAATACATAGAGAGGAAAAAAATAAATGAAATGTTTAAATGTTATGCTAAGTTTCCATACCAAACAAAGGTGGATTTCTGCAAAACCTTAGACAATATTTGAACTTCAGAGCAAGCACTTTAAAGAGTCTTGTTCCAGAGCATTATTTTGCAAACACACTTCTAAGACAAGTCCGGGTCAAGAAGGACAATTTTAGATCACGTGTACCAAAGACACTAGGTTTAATTGCCCTGACTCTAATTAACTTCCATGGCAACAATTGCTTTCCTGTGGTTTTTCTCAGAATATCTTGACAATGATATGCTAGAAATTGGTGACATCATTCTATGGCAAAGTTCTTCCCAAGTGTAGATAATATTTGCTTTCTTTCTGGTTTTACTCTCCCTTCCGTATGGAACTTTGAATCTGAACACCTTGTGGCATTTCCTGATCAGTAAAAATCAGAATCCACACAGCACTGCAAACTGACTTCGCTCCCCTGGCCACGTTGTGGAAAAAACATGGCTGGCTTCCCATAGCTAATGAGATCTTATGGTGTGGGTCCGCCACTCAGAAATTCAAACTAAATGAACAAACAAAATGGAAACAGATCCTTAGAAACCAAGATCAGGTTACGTTCAGCATTATGTTGTATTAGTTTCAGGTGTACAGCATAGTGGCTAGACATCATATTAAAAAGTGGTGCCCCAGAGATTTCAAATACCAACCTGGCACTGTACGGTTATTACAATAGTATTCACTGTGTTCCCTATGCTGCACTTCACATCACGTGGCTATTTTGAGAGTACCGATGCTTGTACTTCTTAATCCCTTCGCATTTTTACCCAGACCCCCAATCTCCCTCCTCGGTCAACTGCTCTGTGTCTATGCGTCTGTTTCAATTTAGTTTGTCCGTTTATTTTGTTCTGTAGATTCCACATTTAAGTGAGATCATGTGGTATTTGTCTTTCTCTGTCTGACTTCACTTAGCACAATGCCCTCTAGGTCCATCCATGCTGTTACAAATGGTAAGATTTCATTCTTTTATGGCCAATAGTTAATTTTACGTGTATGTGTGTGTACATACATACATACATACATGTATACATAAAAGGCATACATGCACACACAACAGGTATATATGTTTGTGTGCTATACACACACACACACACACACACACACACACACACACATCTCTCTCTCTCTCCAGAAAAAGTCCAGCCATTGTCAATATAAGGAGAATGGTTTGTGCAACATGGATGTAACTTGGCAGCCAAGGAGAGTGGATTGGAATGGTCATGTGAACAATGTCGACTTCACTGTACTAGTGAGAGGGGGTGGTGGATGCCATTGAGTGAGCATGTGTGCTGTGTGGTCATCGCATTAAAAAATGACTGAGCGAGTAGAACAATGGATCTCCATCCAATTTGTGTCAAGCTTGAGCATTCCTTCATGGAAACTATTCGGGTGACTCAGAAGGCCGCAGCTCTGGGCAACTGGTGACTGGCAGCTTCATCACGACAACATGTCTGCTCATGCATCATGTTGCATGAAGAGTTTTTTGGTGAAACATCAAATCACCTAGGTGACTCAGCCCCTCTACAGTCCAGATTGGATGCCCTGAAACTTCTAGCTTTTTCCGAAACTAAAATGACCTTTAACAAGAAAGAGACTTCAGACCACCGATGACATTCAGGAAAATATGATAGGGCAACTGATGGCGACTGGGAGACTGTGTGAAGTCCCAAGGTGCCTACTTGGAAGGGGACTGAGGCATCACTGTGCTATGGACAATGTTTCTTGTATCTTCTTCAATAAATGTCTCTATTTTTCATAGCTTCTGGACACACACCACTTTGTTATCTACTTGCCTATAGATGTGCACTTAGGTTGCTTCTAGGACTTGGCTATTGTAAACTGTGCTGCTATGAACATTGGGGTGCATGGGTTCTTTTGAATTGTTGATTTGGGATTCTTAGGGTATAATCCCAGCAGTGGAATTGCTGGGTCAGAAGCCAGTGCCATTTTTAATTATTTGAGGGCCCTCCATACTGTTTTCCACGGTGGCTGCACCAGTCTGTACTCCCACCAACAGCGCACGAGGGTTCATTTAAAGTCTCCTTTCATCTCTAACAGTGCTCCATTTTTTTCCGTGCCAGTTAACTGTTGATTAAATTGAGTCCTTCATCCTGTAGAATTTTATACACTGTATCTTTGTGATGTCATGTGCTTGTGGTGATGGGCACAGGACGCGGGGCGCAGATGATGTTCTACTGACTTGCGCACCTGAAGCCTGTATGGTTTTGTCAAGCAGCGTCGCCCCAGTAAAGTCAATAAAAAAGTAAATAAAGTGCTTCTGACACCTGAACAAAACAAACAAGCCAAACTTTTCTTCAACACTTGGATACCATAAAAGACACTTTCAAAATGACAAAAATGAATTTGGAGTTGATATTGACATGTCTACTTAAAATTAAAGACCACAGGTTTTTACTTATCCTTGCTTTTATCTTTTTCTTATTCTGAATACACTGCTTAATAATCACATTCACATAATTAGGGCTTTATCTACCTATACTACATAATTGTTAGCATTGTCACCAAGTCCATGGACTAAAGTTAAACTTTGTGTTATCTACCCTACCTTAACCTCTTAACGCTCATACATAAATACTGCGCCTTAAAGTTGCTTAAAATAATTCTTCTGCATGTAGCTATAGCAGCAACACATGTCATTCTGTCCAACAGTTTCAGTTTGTTCACATTGTAAGGATTGCTTTTGGTTTCACATTAAATTTATAAAGCAAGGTGTATTCGTATTAGTATCCAACCCTGTGCCCTGCCTTTCCCCCTTCCCAATAGGTAACCATTTAAATATGTAAGTTTTTGATGTCCCTCCCCTTTATACACAAAACACAATTATTATACACATATTTTTGCAAATGGGATGCTTGAGTCACTTAAGTTCTAGACATTATTCTAGAGAAGTATACATTTTCCTAATTCAATTTAACAGCTGTATATTATTCCACTGCAATGGACGTATCATAGCTTATCCAACTAGTGATTTGTTGTATCTGTCAGAAGCTTAACTGCACTTTATAAAAACATTAATGTAATCCAATGTCTGGAGTCACTATTTTTGGTTGTCTTGCAAATCACATAGGAATTTGGTGTTGGATTACTAAACAGATTTTTTAAATGAAATAACCCATGTGATTTTGTTTTCTTATGTTCACTTTTTAAAAAACAATGAACTGGATACAATTAGAAATAAAAAATAAATAATACATAAACGCTTGGTATTTATACAAATTCTAAAAAAATATGTAGAGCTAGAAATTACACTTTTACTCTCTCCCCCACCAATCCCAATGTCTTCCCAACATAACCAGTCACCAGTTTAGAATATAAACTTCCCAAACTTGCCCTATGATATGTACACATATGCCATACACAGTTTTGATTTGAACATAAATTAATATACTTATCATACTGGGACTTGATTTTTAAATATGTTGGAGATATACTACATATAGATGTACCTCACTAATTTTAGCAGTCAAAGAGTATTCTGTAGTATAAAATGCATTTATTAACAAGTTAAGCTGGTCTCTTTTTTAATAAACATTTAGGTTATCCAAAATTTAGAAAACCAGCAATCACATATTATTGTGCACATATAAAACTTTCTATAACCCAGATTTTTAGAAGTTAAACTGCTTGATCACAGGGTATTTGCATTGAAAATTTAGATAGGCACTGCCAATCACCTTTCAAAAGGGCTATAATCAACTTATACGTGCATTCATTCTCAACCTATGAGAATGCTTCTCCTCTACATCCTCACCACGCCAGATATTACCCAGCCTTTGATTCTTCCAACTTGAGCAAAAATATGTCTCCTGCATATTTTGGTCTACATTTCCTTGATTGCTAGGAGAGTGGCATTATTACATAGCTCTAAAATGTTTGTGATTTCCAGAACGTTTAGGGTAGTACTACACATTAAAAGGCGATTTACATTAAACTGTGGGCAAAATAATTTCACGGTTTTAAAACCAAGGGAAATGCTATTTTAATAAGATGAAAAATAATAATAGTATCTAATATGTATTAGAAATGGGAATAGAAAACAAAGAGTTAGTATTTCATTTTTTCAAGCTCTACAAACAAATCCTCTGCCAAACTGGTAGTTTTGCTTCTCACCACCCCCCGCCCCAGTACGTGACGAGTCTAAATTGAACATTTCACTAATGCTTCTAGTTGAGCAAGTGTCTATCTCTGAAGAATATTTCTATTAGGGGTCAACTGTCTCACCGATAGGAGGATTTACACATGCAAGTCCTATTAACATTAATAGGAGTACCCAGCATAAATCCCCGTGAGGCGATAAGCAAAAGACCCTATAGTCGTCTAGGGTTCAGGCCCTAATGATTACCTGTCAAATGGTCCCAAGAGTCACCGGAAAGAGCAGATGCGACAACTTGTACGGGAAAGGTAACTCATTGCAGCCGTAAGCTAAACTGTATTAATGGAAAGAGAAGTAGCTTTCAAAATGTGACCTGGGGTGCTAAGTGTTAAACCATTTTACTGGCGTTTTTAAAAAGTCACTATTAAAGAGAATTCCAACATTATCAAAGCACTTGTTAAAAAAAAAGTGTGAATACTGTATGAGCTCCAAAGTGCTTGAAGGATAATACAGCTACTTGTTTGAAAATCCAATTAACCTTATCTTTCTCAAACTTGATTTATTAATAATCTCACAGATAAATTGCCAGTTTTGAAACATTCCTGTTATCTTTTGAATGTGTCCAGTCTGAGAAGCTTTAGAAACTACTTGGAGTTGACGGAAGATGTCACTCGGCTTTCTTTAATTATTTGATTTGAGAAAAACCAGAGTTCAATGAATGATTTCTGCATGAAAAGAAAATCACTGGTCTCCTGTCTGTTGCAAGTAAGCTGCTGGGGACACAATGGCAACAGGGTTCTCATTCACCAAGTAAGTATGAAAAACATTTCAGGCTCTTGTACACCAAGTGCAATGTAAAAACAGTTCGTAGGAAATAATGTACTGTAAAGTCACAGCCCATGCCTCACGGCACTGATTAGAACAGAATGAGGTCTGAAACCGGCACCTAGAACAGTTCACTAAGTAAACCACACCCAGACATCATTCAATTACCTTTCTCACAAACCCAACGCAGCTGACAAATGCCTAGAAACAAAACAGAGTGTACGGTTGGACATTATGTGTTTAAATAATAAACTGATGTCAACAAATAAATCATTTCCAAGACGATCTTTAATTTCTCGGCATATATACAAATCTTTAATATTAAAAAAATAGGATACCACGCCCAAAAGGCATTGAAAACACTTTATTTCCTTTAAAAACTTACTGTTACAGTATGCAAATTATGAATAATCATATATTCATGCTGTCTGAAATGCACATAAGACAACTATCCAAGAGTTGAGAGTTGAATGACTGAATACCAATAGCGGTAAATAACTTGTTTGTAAAAGAATTGTTTCATTCCTGCTTTGAAGGATCACTACTATTTAGCAATCCAATTTCAACAAAATATTTTGAGGTCTTTGGGTCTTTGGAGAAAGGGCTGCCTTCTAAGGAGCTACAGCTGTGACAGAAGTTAATAATAACCGCGGTCATTATCTGAGACAAAGGGCTGCCCGATCTCAGAAACTACCATTCTAAGGTTAATTGTTGATGCAGAGATCTTACTACAGGAACTAAATATCACAGGAGATGAGGGAAAAACTCAGTATTCCTATAGAAAAATATATAAGTTTATTTTATATATATATATATATATTTGTTTTTCTGGGCAGGCATACCAACTAGACAAAAATACAGTAGCAACAGAGTTAGTAATTGGTTTCATATTGATCACTAAACTGAATGGTATTATCAATTTTGATTAATGAGAAGCATGCATAACTAAACACTTTCAACGCATGAATCGAAATTCTTTGATAATAGCAATTTTTAAAACTTTACATGAGTTACTGAAATTTCTGCATCATGTACAACACATTAATTTTATTCATATGACTTCAGGCTTACGGTTTTACAACAAAACTAAAAGGGTTTTCTTTTTTTGACTTAAAAAATGAACAAATATTTATTCTCAGTAATTAAGATAACTGAAAAGACACCTGTTCAGATAACTTGTATATTTTGAGGCTACAGGAAATACCTAACTTTCTCTAACACGGCGTTTTTAACAGTTGTGCAATACCTTAATCATCATTAATCATATTTAGGAGATTTTAAACATTTCAACAGGATCTAATAACCTGGAAGAGAGATTCTCATGCTGGATGATGGATGAGAGCACAGACGGTCCTCGGCCTACTGTGCCTGGCTGTTTATATAGACGTGCATGCTCTACTCAAGAGGCCTTAACTCTAAGACTATGACAAAGTGCAAGATCTTAATTTGTGCAACTTACTGCAACTGTATGCCAACTCCATACTCTCATATAGTGGAACCCTATATATTGCTGGTATAGGGGAGCAGGGCCAAGACCTGGGGGGCTTCTAGGGGCTTACTGAGCATTTAGCACATGCTGTACTTGGGATTCAGGAAACACGATTTGACTTAAGAAAGACCTGACTCCATATAACAAAGTAGATTATAATGTGATTCTACTGTCCCTGATTTGTATAGTATTACAAAAAAAGGAAGAGGAGGAAGAAGGAACTAAAGACAGAGGGGAGGGGCAGAGGGGTTGGGAGTAGCCTGAGAGGCTGGAAAGGCCTTCCTCGCACCTGGATTCACCTCTATCTACAGGAGGCTGGAAAGGCCAGGCCAGAGGTACATTCCTTGGCTCTTTCCATTTGGGGTGAGTCTGGGACCTGACCAAGCTAACTTTCCTTAAGGTATTTCTGGAAATCTGGAGAGGTTTGTGCTTTGTTTTGCAGTCACGACTCTCCGCTCGGCACTACCGGGCAGACTGCCCACCAAGAAACTTTTTTATGTTTTTATATATTGAAGTAAGTTGTTAAATCAAACTATTGCTCAAAGAAGTAAACCATCAGAGCTTGGCATTTGGAAAAAAAAATTAAGATAGTCACTGTCACTAGATTTGCTGCCTGGGTACAGCTCTGACATTTTATGTTAAGGGCGTTCTAGAATTTACCAATTGTTATACTCTATTGAGAGTCCTGGGTGGTTTCAGGTTTACCTACTGTAAGAGAAATATAAAAAAATAATCCTTATGAACTGTTTTCCTTATTAAGATTCAAAAGCTGAATTTCACATGTTACTATATTGACTGGTCTATAAAAGTCTTAGTGCAATAAAAACACCATGACCTACGGTGTTGTGGAAGTTGACAACAAACAATTATTTGCTGTCGGTAATTGTTTGCTGCCTAAGATTTTTGAGAGTCACATTCAAGTCAACGGGAAAATTTAGAAAGACATTTTTTCCCCCCAGAAAAACCATGGTAAAGATGGTACTGCCTTTATCTTTACAATCATTCCTATTAAGAGGCACGGTATTACTATTTCTACCTTCCATATGGAGACACTGAGGCCCAGAAGTTAAACAATTTGCCTAATATCATCAGTAGTGTGGCTGGAACTAAATGTTAAGGTCCATAGAGTATTAGGCTAGTTACGTACAGAATTCCCAAAGTCCACTGGGCCTATCCAAATCTTGCCTTCTGTTGCTTCAGTTCTGAGCTTTCCTAGTGTGTAAATGACTCACATATCAAAATCAGTACTAACATTAAAAAACAGGAAGTAAAGCTCTGGCTTGTGTAGCTCAGTGGATTGAGAGTCGGCCTGTAAACCAAAGAGTCGTCGGTTCGATTCCTGGTCAGAGCACATACTGGGTTGCGAGCCAGGTCCCCAGTAGGGGGTGCGTGAGAGGCAACCACACATTGGTGTTTCTCTCCCTCTCTCCCTCCTTTCCCCTCTGTCTAAAAATAAAAATAAATAAAATCTTTAAAAATATATTTTTAAAAAATGCACAAAGTAATGGGTTCATGATTTCTTTGTTAAAAACATCTACTGTAATGTTAGTATTTTAATACTTTTGAAGAAAACAAAACCTCTATTGCGAATACAAGTACACACCAGATCGCAATGCTGTACTGTGCCATGTATAATGCGCGCCCACGGTTTTGGCCCAAACTTTCAGGAAAAAACTTTTCATTTTAATTTTAAAAATCAACTTTTTATTTATTTACATTTAGATACTTATTTTCTGTATTATAAAGGAATTTTAGCATTTACTTTTGAACATATTATGGTACAAGAAATTTTATGTAACAAATAATTACAAAACACACAAACAGATACACGGTATTTCAGGTACTGCCCGTGTATAATGCGCATCCTTATTTTTCCCTCAAAAATTTGGGCAAAAAAAGTGTGCTTTATACACGCAAAAAGACAGTACTTTAGTTTTTCTCAATTACATGGACACAGGCTTTTATCACTTGTGTCATGATAGTCACACCTTTAAAGAAAATATGATTCAAATAATGAGAGGAAGTATGTGAGCTGATTCTGAAGATGCGGCTTTCAACAAAGATCCAAAGTGGCAAAGCAAAAGCTGTCCTGAAAGCACAGAATTATTAACGATGCTATGCGTTGTTCATAGGACCGCTTTAATCTCCAAAGGTGACATTCCTGGGAATCCATCCATTTGTAATTCTCATCTGGTAACTCTACGGATTTGGTGCCTTAAAGCAGGCGAGTTAATGTGCTTTACAAGTATTGTGTGTTCTTGCAATGTCCTCTTTAAGGAAAATCCCCTTTTGGATTTTTAGACCTGTTACTCTGGGTAGTTCTGCATGACAAGGGACCGCTGCTTTCGAAGAGTTTTCAAACAGTTGGTAGATGGAGAGACTCTGGGATGTACAGTGTGTTCTGCATCTGCTACTCAGAGAGCGCGCCTGGCTCTTCCGGGTGTGCGCTTTCCTTGGGAGTCTCTGGAGCGGCCTCCGGTACCGCGGCGGAGTCTGAAGCCCCTGGTTGCAAACTGTCTCCATCCAGAATAATGTCTTCAGGGTTTGGAGGGGGCGGGCAGAAGTCTTCGTTGGGGCAGATCTGCTGAAAGAGGGTCTGAGCCTGGCCAGGGGAGAAAGGACACAGCAGGTTTTGGACATCAGCTTAAAATGTCCGTGCCTTTTCGGCATCATTAAAAAAACAGACATATTACACCCTATCTCTTTAGGTTATAGAACTTTACCCAGTGTATGTGACCATCTAAACTCTGCTTTCAGAATTCCATGACTTTTCTTCCTCCAATTCTATGTGTGCGTTCAGGCCCACCCTTGAAGAGTATTGCACTTGACTGGATTCTTTATCAAGTGTTCAGATGGTTGAGAATTTCAGGACATTCATCCTCCCTGTCAGTTGAAATATAATTTCCCTTCAGATTCTTTATATAATTTTCCAAGCACAGCCTATTTGTGACATCCACAGAGTCTGATTTAGCATGTGGTAATTTTAACAAGTCATTGTTCAAACCAAGAAAGTTTCTCCTTGTAGGCTCAACTGTTCCCTTTCCTGGTATACTCTTCCTCCCCTGGGCTTTAGGGAATATAGCACAGTGTTTAGCATCGTGGGCTCTGAATAGCTAGCTGCATACGAATACTGGCTCTGCCACTGAGTACTCCCGTGATTTGGGGGAAGCTCACTTTCTCAGCCTTGCTCTCCCTATCCATGAAACAGCCCTGCTGGTGTGTCTAGTGGATTGAGCGCCGGCCTGCAAACCAAAGGGTCGCCGGTTCGATTCCCGGTCAGGATCCATGCCTCGGTTGCGGGCCAGGTCCCCAGTAGGGGGCACTTGAGAGGCAATCACACATGGATGTTTCTCTCCCTGTCTTCCTCCCTTCCCCTCTCTCTGAAAATATGTAAAATCTTTTTTAAAAAACCCAGCTGGTATCACTGTTATTAAGAACAATATAATTTAAAATGTTAACATTTAAGGTGACTACAGTCTGGCTGGTAGGAGAATAAGAAAGTAAATGTGATAATTTACAACAACTACTACTATACAAGAAAGTAAATGTGGCAAGTAGCACTGCTGTTCTCTTCTAAATGTATTTCTACTTTTATTTAGATGAATACAGCTTATCGTTCCATAGGGGTCCCTGCCAACCTAGGGAGCTTGCACTCCATCCTATAGATAAAAGAACACTACTCAAAGATTTTAAGATATATGCTTGTTTTAAAGGCTCGCCATGTCTTTCTGCACTACTTCAACCCTCCTTCCCAAGGTAAACAAAAGACCATCCATTAGGCCCGGAGTTGACAACTATGGCCCACGGGGCAACTGCAGACTGCAAATAAAGTTTTAGTGGGACACAGCCACTGTCATTCCTTCACCTGCTGTCTGCGGCTACTTTGGTACTACAATGGCAGCCTTAGTGGTTGCCAATGCACACCAACTCCGCTGCAAAGTCTAAAATAGTCACCACCCTGCCGTCTGCATAGACTCAGCTGTCTGCATGCACAAATGTTCAAGATAAACATAATAATTTATTATTATGACTACTTTTACTTTTACTCCAGTTCTTCTGTGTTTCACACCTTGTCTCCCTGTCACCACCTCCCGATGAGGTAGATTTTCCCCTGAATCCCTGCCCTTGAGGCTGGATCCTACTAGATCTGTTTCCACCACTGGCCGTCACTGATGCCCCACCGCCACACTGCAGCCTTTGAGTCTCTCCTCTTTCTAACCGCCGGAACCTTTTTTGGTCAACCAAGATGTTCCGGAAAGTCTATGTCATGTTACTTTATTTGTTGCGCTGCATTTGCCAACTGAGTCCCAGTTCTGAGAGCTGTCATAAAGAGGCCCTTTCGGAGTAGTTAAATATCAACTTTTAGTCCTCCATGCCTTTTATAAGGGAGAAGTTAGCTTAAAGGGTAAAGAGTTCCATGTGGTTAAAAAATGAAGGGGGGCTAATTGTACTGTGATTTGGTTTCCTTATCTTGGAAAGCACAAAGAAGACAACCTATTTAAGATACGTCTATGTTTATTTAACATACATTTACATGAAACAAAAAGAAATATTTTGTCAGTCTAGCAGTTTAATGCACGTAGGGTGCACCCACATCGAGCAGATAAAGGCAGCACAGTGCTGCAAGCCCTACACAAGTGCGGCAAGCCCTAGGGTAGCACGGACCTGAGGTTAAATCACGGATCATAAACTTACCACCACTGTGAACTTTGGGCAAGTTCTTTCGCCCCTTTGGGCCTGTTTCCTCATCTGTAAAATGGGGATCATGGATACTTACCTCATAGGGTTGCTGTGAAGACCAAGTAAGATACTATAAATCAGATGCTTAGGATACTGTCTGGCACATAGAAAATACTCAGCGAACAGTAGCTTTAGAAACTATGACACCCCAAATCGCCCTCTCCCCCAATGTGGGAACAGCTGGACAGCTCACAAGATCTACGAAGCCGATCTTCTCCTTGGAGCCACCTCATGCGCCAAAAGGCGCCAGTGAGCTGCACATCTGTAGCCCTAAAAACAATGTTCTAAATGGTACTTAGGTTGCTGGTACAGCCCACACCAGCCAATTTAACTCATTTTATAGGTGAAGGATAATACAGATAGTACAGGGCCTCTTAACTATTCCTGTTCCCATGGTAGTGACAGCTACTCATGAGGAATGAGCTCTTGGTGGCCTGCAAGCAGGCTGCCGGGGACCAGTTTGGTCGTGAGCATGTGTGGGCAAAAGAGACGCCAGCTGTACGTGGAAAAGAGAGCTCTTGGGTCTAGTTCAGAAAAAAACAGTAGTACTGTATTTTGCCGTGTATAACGCGCACCCACGTTTTTGGCCCAAACTTTCGGGGGGTGGGGAATCTTTCATTTTAATTTTTTAATTCAATTTATTTATTTGTTTATATTTAGAAACGAAACTGATGGTTGTGTTCCAGGGTGTTATTTTGCATGCGGAAATCGTCATTGCTCTCTAGAGTTACACGTTTAACGCATGAGCATAAACAAAAGAATTAAAAACATTTATATAGCCACGGAATCAGGGCTACTCATGTATCATACACATCCTTATTTTTGCCCTCAAAGATTTGGGCAGAAAAGGTGCGCATTATACGTGGCAAAATACGGTACTATGAACCAAAAAAAAAAAAAAAGGCGAGTCACAGAAGGAGGCACAACTGTCACTCGGACTAGCCTCGCTGCGGGGGTGACAGGGAATGCCTTAGGGTGCGCCTCACGGAACTGTGACCTGCGACTGAGAAACAGACCAGCGGATACTTTCAGTATGTCTTCGAATCACAAGCAGTTCCATGTGGAAAGGAGGAGGGTGGCTCTATGTTTTTCCACATGTACACGTTTGAAAATAAGAAAAGCAGGCGCAAAAGTGCTGACTGGCAAAAGGAAGCATTTGATTTCTATAAAGGAAGTCTGCGAGTGCTTATGTCCTAAAATCCTAGAGACAGTCTGCGGGCCTGTGTAGGCGATTTGGAACACAAAAGTCATCAGTCAGTGAATGGGACGAACGCAGGGTGATAAACCGAAGTTAAAACACTAAATAAACTGGCTCTTTGTAAATATTATTACTTGATGCCCTTTAAAGTAGGTATGATAATATTTTTCCCCAAACTGATGTGAAGTTAAAAGCTATGCAACAAATACTACTTATACTTAAATAGCATGTAATAATTCGTACCCCAACTAGCATTATGACTGTTTTCTGCTGTGATAATACTATCCTCCTGAAAACTACTTTCTTGGGAAGCAAATTACTTCATAATAAAATTATCCTTTAGTTACAATCTTCTAGCTCGCAGTTAGATCACACTGGCAATTGTGTAGTAAGCCCTTATTTAAAAAGCCTTCCATTTTGGTTAGAAAACATTCAAGTTCGCTCAGGAATAACAACGACCTAAGCCATAAATGTAGCTCTTGAACTATCCTGGGCTCCTATGAAAGTGACGGAATGAATGACGGACGAGAGTTGGGACTTCTGGCTTTGTTCTCGCTGGCCGAACAAGATTACCCAGGGGCACATTAGGCTCTGAAGATGAAAAGCAAAGGCTCTGGCAGCAAACTGTGAGCATATGGGTCGTGGCCTTGATGCTATGACTAAAAATTAAAGGTTCAAGGAACCCACGTGCTTGTATAAGATCTCTGTCACCAGTGAGAACGGAACTTCCTTCTGTACTCCTAGAACACTGCTAAAGGCGTTGCTTCCTCATTCCATTGACAGATGGGCCAAGTGTCTTTGAAAAGTTTGGACGTGTGTTTCCAAAAATGGGATTTTCTGCTCTTCACGTTCTGCCAAGTGCAGAGAAGTGTACTGGTATTAAGCGCATATTGCTTAACGGAATCATAGTTTGCTGTTGGCGGTTTGTGTCAGCCTGACCCGGACCTCTTCACGTTAATGACGGAAAAAACGCTGTGTCTTTGAAACTAATACATTGACAGACCAACAGTTTAAATCAGAAACACGGTTTCTTTAGAATGCTGGCAGTATAAATTCATTTTTCTGAATGCATCTTTCTAACATTCCCTATTCTTCTTCCCACAAGGGAACTCAGAAACGATCTCTTGTAATTCATCATTATATTCAAGAAGGTGAAAATGCCTCATACTATATTTAAAGTCTATGTAAAGTAACTTTGCTGTTCATAGAACAAAAGTTTAAGGGCAAATTGCAGAGATGGTATTAAATGAGATGCTTTTCTGGTCTCTTTTCCCACCTCCCAGACAGGAAAGAGAAGGTGTCACTTTCTCCAGCACACCAACTTCTTACCCCAAGATGGAAAACACACCCACAGCCTTACCTGTTTGACCGCATTGTCATTCCCTAAACCACAGTCCGGGCCAGGGCACACGTAAACGTTGGGTGGTAAATCGCTGTAAGAGTTCCTGCTGACGTCTGAAGAATCTCTCATATTGAAGTAAAGAGCCCACAGAACTCTTGGCTTTTCAATTTCGCTTTCTAAATGTAGACATAGATTAAACTTACTTCTAGAGCACAATATGCTGTCAATGACCACAATACGTAGTCAATTTCTAACAAGGCCAGGACTATACATTGTAGGAACTCAGAGCTTTGTATGTAAACAATAGTAAATCTGCATCCGTACACTCTAATTAATACATGTGCATGATATCTGAAGCAATGGCTTTTCAACCTAGGACAAGTTAGAGTTTCAAAATTAATTCAATCATTAGTAAGTTACTGAGATTTGACTCCACTTGTGTTCTCTTGGACTTCCATTACTTTTCCTCAGCAGTACCAGAGTTTATGATTACATTCATTTTTATACCTCTGAAGAAGGTAACATAAATTGGCTTTCTCATGTCTCTCACAGATAAACCAACTTCCAAAATCATATAGTGAGGTTGACAGTAAAACAGGATTATGTTTTTAAAACATAATAGTAAACATAGATAGTAAAACAGAACAGACAAAGCTACAGAGGCAGAAAGCAGATTAGTGGGTACGCAGGGCAGGGAGGGAATGCGGGGGGCCGACCGCTAGTGGGTACAGGTTTCTTTTGGGATGATGGAAATGTAGTAAAATTGGCTGGGGCGATGTCTGAACAATTCTGTGAATATATGTAAAGACGTGGAATTCGGCACTTCACATGAGTGAATTCTCTCTCAATAAAGCTGTCGTTAAAAATAGCACACACAGGATTAAAACTCAGATGTTCTAACTAACTCTCTGTCCTACTGGATTACAAAATGAACGGGAACCAACAAACAACAGAAATAAGGTTGGAAATTACAACTCGTTTTAGTCTCGTTGAAGAGCAAGCATCTATGTGTGTTAGAGATTGGGGACACAGATGAAACGCGCTTGGTCCTTAATCTGTTTTTTTAATCTGTTTTTTTATGTTCCCTCCTACCGGGCCTAGCACACAACAGATGCTCAATGAATAATTTCTGAATTGATTTTAATCCTGTTGTCAGGTATATCCAAAATCTGATGTGCTTACTTAAATAAAATAAAATTTATTTATTAAGGCCCAACCTTATTTATCTCAATACCCGAAGCCTATTCCTCGCTACCTTAGTAATTAATTTTCTCTCTTCCTTATAAATTTTAAAATTAAATGTTTTTTGGTTGAAAACAAAAATAGTATTCTTAAAATATTTATTGACTATGTCGTTTTCTTTAGTCTGCATCTGAACAAAACATTCAAATTCTATATAATGATAATAATGGATGTGTGTGAAGATTACCCGAGACCATGAGGAATCTTAGGAATCATAAAGAAAATTCGAAAAGGATAATTATCTAGTTGATTAACTTTTATTGTTAAATTGGTAATCAATGTTGAGAAATTCTTCGCTAATTACGATATTCAATGAACAAGAATGCCCCACCCCCAATTCAGGGTGAATAGGATTGTATGGCGCTTAATTGAAAATATCTCTACTACGAGAATAGCAAATATGTTATTTTTGTGACAGGATGAAGAAACTGACTGTAAAAAGTGGTCCCTTGGGGCACCCCTTCCTAATACGAAGATTTCTGAGTCTACTGCATCGCTAGCTTCAGGTAAGCACCCAATAGGGGGCAAAGCCTATTTATCGACAAAATAAAGGAACATAAGGAAGTCATGTTTCGCCGCTCAAACCACATGGCTTTCAGCACATTTATTGGCGAGTTTAGTTTCATGAAATCGTACAGTGAGTTCTAGTCAGGAGCACCGCTGACGAAGGCACGGAAGTCTCGAAGTCCTTTAATACGGCCCAGTGTGTTTCTGGCCCTGCACAAAGACCTTGCATTTCGTGAAGATTCCAGGTCAGCGGAGGGCTTTCACTACATCTAACTTGGGGAAAATGAATAATCCAATAAGTTATAGGAAAGAAATTTCTTTTGGTTGAAGCTTTGAAAAGAGACCGTGAAGAAGATGAAAAGCTGACAGAGGCTGAAGATAAATGCTCTAGATACAAGGGAGTTATCAGGCTTTGACCTTAAAACCCTCAAAGAGATATATAATTGCTTCATCTTTCTTTGAGGTCGGCTGGAAGGCAGTGATACAGCTGGAAAAATAACACGTAGTGGGTGAAGTGCACAATTGTCAAAAAACATTAAAGTTGTGGAGGCTGGCTAAGGACATAATCCACTGGTCAAAAGTAGAATTGAGTATCTGTAATAGCTCATTTTATTCAATTAGATGGCGTGCAGGACTAAAGAGTCATAGGTAATTTAGAAAAGGAGCTTGGGCAAATTAAACCGCGGTGAGCACGGAACGAGTCAGGCAGATGAAGCTCAGCGAGGGCACACCAAACGGCAGCCAATGCTCCACAGACTCAGGCTGTGTGCAGGGAGAGAGTAACCGCTCCAGGAACACGGCAGAGTAGGATGAGACAAAGAGGAGGAGGCTGTCACAGCCCTGACCTAGTCTAGACACAAGAAGTACAGAAAGGAATTCAGCTGAGGGATGCTGACTTCTCAGGCCAAAAATTCCTGAACATGCGTACCAGCTGGTAACAGCAAAATAATATTGCGTCAATAGAGGACTGGATAAAGAAGATGTGGTACATGTATACAATGCAGTACTGCTCAGCCACGAGAAATGAAATGTCGTCATTTGTGACAGCATGGGTGGACCTTGAGAAGATTACGGTCAGTGAAATAAGTTAGACGAAAAAAGGTAAGAACCATGTGATTTTACTCACATGTGCTACGTAAAACTGAAAGTCACAGACGCAGACAACAGCACGGTGGTTACCAGAGGGAAGGGGGTGGGACGGCAGTAAAGGGTAAAGGGGGTCAATTATATGGGGACGGAAGAGGCTTTGACTTTGGGTGGCGGGCACACAATGCGCTAAAGAGATCGTGTATCGCAGAAATGTCCCCTTGAAACCTGTGTGACCTTATTAACCAATGTCACCCCAGAAAGTTTAATGAAAAATAACACTTATAAGGGGAATTTCTGCTTTTAGGAAGGGCTGCTTTTTGGAGAGAGGGAATGAACGAGATGGAATGAGGTAACTCCGCACACACTGGAATGCACACACTGGAAGGAAAATGAGAAAGACGATGCCGGGATGATACGGCATTGTAGACGTTTCGAGACGCAGCAATAATGAAATGACTGCTTCAGTTCATATTAAAACTACCAATTTCCTGGGTAAAATAAAAAGCCTCTTAGGACAATTCTAGCAGTGAGAGTAAAAAATGCGGCTCACTGAGTGCCTTGAAGGATGTTCTGAAGACGCGGGATAAATGGTAATGAAAAAAATGCCATAAAAATTTTTAAAAAGATTCAATGCATATGTGAATTGTGAGCCACCACTTAATTTTCTCACCTGCAGAATCAGGTTCGTTAGGCATAAGCCATTTGAAATTCCTTGGGACTCGGAAATAGGGATGGGTTTAGAGACAGATCTCTGGTGTCCTTAAAGGAGCCTGGGAGGTCGCGCTCTTGGGAGCAGTGGCATGCCTGCTCCTGGAGACGGAGCACGTGCCGGAGCACGTGGCCAGAGCTCTGGCTGACAGCTCAAATGTGAGAAGGTAAATGCGGAAGGTGATAGAGAGAATTTCTCAGATACAGCGGCAAAGAAGTACTGTGTCTGAGAAGAAGACATTATCTTTGTTAAATTTTTAAAAATTTCATCTCCATTGTATTTTTTCCATTACCACGTAGCCCCCCCCATACTGCCCTCCCCCCGGCAGTCTACACACTGTTGTCCATGAGTCCTTTTTCCTTTTTGCTCAATCCCTCTACCCCCTGAACATTATCTTTTTTAAAAATCCTCACCTAAGGATATGCTTATTGATTTGAGGGAGAGAGAGAGAGAGAAAAAAGAAGAAGAAGAAGAAGAAGAAGAGGAAGAGGAGGAGGAGGAGGAGGAGGAGGAGACATCATCGATTGGAGGCCCCCTGCACACACCCCAACCAGGGATCAAACCCACAATCTAGGTTGTGTGCCGTGACCAGGAATCGAGCCCTCGGCCTTTTGGTTATGGGATGATGCTCCAACCTACTGAGACACCTGGCAGGGGCAACAATATCATCTTTTACGATAAATAAACTTCCTTGTCCGGTGAATAGGCTGACTGTCATGAAGGCTTATGAAGTACAGTGCTACACAGAACGCAGATCTCAAATAAAAGGAAAAAAAAAAAAAGCTCAAACAAAGTTATTCCTTGGGCACACATTTTAAAACAAAATATTTACAATGCCCTAAAGCATTAAGGTTTCGTCTCACTGTCAAATGATCAAAACGTAACAATAAAAGCCATCAATCTGTAAAAACAGGGGCTTTTGCTACAGAGAGGAATGTGCTTTAATGTAAAAGTTCCTTAAATAAAGTTCCTTCTTCCTCATTTAGGCAGGAAAATGAATTGAGTTCTCCTCTCCAGGTGACTTTGCCTCTTTGACCTGCCATGGCCCAGTGCTCACTTTATCTGGTGATTCATTTTCAATAACTCCAACAGTATTTGTTCTGACATTTTAATTAAAATATGACCACTACCTCATCCTGATGATAAAAAGGCCTATGTGTCAGTGAAAAGTAGCTTTTCAGTGCCTCGGTGCACCTGAGGGCCCCTCCGAGCACACAGTTCTCACTAAAGAATTTCGCTCCGGTCCTAAACAATACATCACTTCAAAATGGGATCACTTTAAACATCAAGATTAATGTTTAAAAATCTAAAATGGCTAGAGGATGCTAAAGGGTGAATGTGTAACTTCCCCAACTAGATTTTGTAAAAAACGGAAATTAAATGCATTTAGAATGTGAAGAACAATGGTACGAGATTCAAATTAAGTGTATTATTTGCAACTACCACACAATAAAAATAAACAAAAATTATTAAAAATTTCAGAAATAAAGAAGGGAGCCAGAGCTTTTATAAGCAACCTAATTAAAGCCGAGGATAAAATTACGATTCCGAATTTAGTTTAGGAATATTATCGTGTACCATAACTTTGCAATTAAATCTTTAACAATAATCTAAACATTTATATGAGATTTTCCAGTGAAGAAAATGCAAATATGCAACAAATTAAAATGCAAATATGAAACAAATTAAATTCCAAACTAAAGCGAGGTAAGTGTTTACATTGGTAGGATTTTATTCAGGCGGCTCAAAAAGAAGTTAATTGATTTATACTGCTATTTATAAATTTATATGCTCCCCAGAGAACAGAGCACTTTGTTTTCTGTAAATGACCATTTACACAGTATCTCTGCATTAAGTAACCAAATAAGACACAAAGGAGATGAACTAAAAGGAAATAATACGTAAGAGTAAATACACAGCTTTCTGAACAAATGTAACATCCAAAGGAAATGAATCAATGAGGCCATGCTTCCAGTGCACATGAAAATCTTATCATGGAAATCCCCCTCACTTCATATAAATGAAGGTCTATCAGGCTGTTTTTTGATCACTTATACACAAAATACGCTACCATCTGCCCCATTCACCGTTCCAAGAGCTATCCTATGATGCAGGAAGGTAAGTTTAAAAATCTGTAGCTAAAAGCATTTCTCCAACAGGAATAAGTAGCATAGTGGCATATCTATTCTCAGAGTTAAATATTTATCACATCACTAACATGTTATGCATTTAAAAGACAGCAATTACTTAGGAGGGATTACTACATTTGTCAATATTTTCAGCATCTCTCAGTTGAACCAACACTTTTTTTTCATAAATGAAGACCATATATTCTGGAAAAGAAATATATATGCTTTGTACAACACCTGTAAAATAAAGAAAATTAAAAAATAGAAAAAGTGTCCCTGGCAGAACTGAGATTTCCTGGCAGTCTTTTTTTCTGTACACACAAATATGTACACAAATAAATGGACAACTTTTGCACTTAATTATATATGTTGTGTGTGTGATATATATTTTCCTTTACCATTATAGAGGGACTATGTTCCCGTTTTTAGGAAAAGAACGTGCTCAATCATCCCAGTAAAACACGCAAGCGTCGTTGCCGTGCCCTTCACATTTCAGATCAGACAGCACGGCCTTCGTGAGATACTTAAAAGGAGTGAAGTGGTTACGTTACCTTTCATCATGAATATTGTTCTTACCTATGTCCGTTTCCGTATATGGAGCAAACAATTTCTGCACAACTGGTTCTAAATCTTCTCTTGCTGTTTTAGAAGATGTACAAGTCATATGAACCAGATCTGTTTAAAAAAATAATATTTTGAGTTCCTGCTTCTCGCGAATTTCACTACGCACTCATATTCAAGGCACTAAACTGGTGAGCAGCGCATGGCCCGACTTCAGAGTTTATAATCTAGTGGTGGGGGCATGGAAAACCATAATGATATAATGTGTTTGTTCACAGCTAAAACACGTTAACTAATAACCATGACAGAACACACTAAGGCCCAAGAAGAAGTAGCAGTTGCCGGTTCATTTTGTAAAACCAACAGAGTAGTAAAGTGTAGGAAAGCATTTACTCATAGAAAGAACTGAACTAATCCTCCTAACATTCCCAGAGAGGGTTGATAAAGGATTGCTGAGTGAAATAATTGTGTAAAGAGGACCGAAAGTACAGTGTTTATTTACCTAGAAAACACTTCACGTTCGTCAGACAGAAGAACCCATTGAGCAAACTTCACTGATAAGTTAACAAATCATCTATTCATTATAGGGTTCTCTAAGAAACTTCTTTGGGGAACACTGTTGGCTTAGTTTGAGTCATGCATATACTTGAAAGTCCATAAAATGGCACAAGTTAAAAGAGTCTACAATATTTTCGGGAATTCCAAATCACTTCCTTTTGCATTTATAAAATCATGGGGCTTCCACCTCAGAGAATGTTTGGGTTTGAGAATATCATGTACCAAAAATAGCCCTTCACAGACGTGAATACTGTAGTCTAAAGCATTTAGAATCCCTAAAGGCCTACCCACGGAAGTAAAGGAAGGAGGAAACGTTCTATGTGCTGAAACAAAGGACTAAGGGGATCCTTAAAAGGCAGAAATTCTTACGGTCCGGAAAGGCTTTGAAGGTCAGGAATCGTGGCAGAAAGAACATACTAGAGAGCTGCACATACTGAGAAATTCCTTCCCTCAAAACACCATGAGAAAAACACAGGTTTATTTTTTTTTTAAACCCAGAAAGATAAAGTCTATCATGAGCACCAACGTCCAAATAGAAATCTTGTTATTAAAATTCACTCCACATTAAACTCTTCTCCATATATCTAAGCATAAATGGAGGGGCTCTTCATAGTCACGTGTGTTAAAATCTTGTCGCACGGTGCCGATTAACTCAAAAGGGATAGTAACTTTCACAACAACATTATTCCTGATTAAATTAAATTTTGCAAATGCTATATAACTTTGGTGAGAGGGAGTTTGAACTCTACAGGTGCTGAATATAGGGCTACGGAGGCAGAAATACTTGATATAACACTCAAGAGAAACTGTCCTGTCTCCTCATCTCACGGTGTCATAAAATACCAGTGGTTCATGTCAAAGTTCTCAATTTTCCAGTTCTTTCCTATCCAATTAATGTGTACTAGGGAAAAAGAAGATAAACAGGAAAACAAATTAAAAAATATCTTTTTTTTCCTTTTTATTGAATTTAGTGGGGTGATGCTGGTTAACAGAATTACACAGCTCGGTTAACGGTAAACTGCTGATTCTCATTCTGTAAAACAGGAAATAGCAAAGAAATACACCAGAGCTATGACAGCCTTTATGTTGCCTGTAATCTGGCAGAGTTCGGTTCAAGGAGCGCTGGTAAAAATTTGTAATAGTGAAGTCAGATATCCATCAGGTACTTAATGATTTTTATAGCAATTCTTAGGAAGAAAAATTAAAGGCGCTCATAACCCGAATTCTAATGTCTATACCCTGACTTCACTTGGATGCTAATTAGTAACTGATTTACAGATTTAAGATATTCAATATAAATGGCTATTTCTTCTCCCTGCACATCCTCCTTTTCCTGTTGCTTGTGTCACTCCCTTGTATAGGTTACTGTGAATTCACTGCTTCTCTTCAAATCAGAAAGGTTATGGCTCATGTTTTTTAAATAAACATTTTGTTGCCGTCCTACTGCAGCCGTCCCCATCCCGCCCCCGCTTTGCCCTCCGCGGCCCGGCCTTCCCCTCGCTCCCAGTCAGTCCCCACACTGCTGTCCGTGTCCGTGATACAGTATTTTTATTAAAAATTCAGATTATTTTCAAAATTGGTTTATTAATCTTCACATTGCTTGTAAGTCCTTTGTAAGCGCAACTTTCAGACTCACTTTTTCTCTTTTTTGTCAGATATAATTGTCGCTTAGAGTGCATATTCAATAAATATTTGTGGCGAAATATAATTTGGTTCCGTGTCACAGGCAGGCATTAGTCTCATAGGCTTAAAGAGACACAGGCCCACAGATATTATGTATGCAGGTACATGCATGGAGCAAATTTTACTACTTTCTTATATGAAATGTAGGAAATTATCGAATCCACCAGGAGACAGGTAAGAAAAGTATCAATTCTCAAATTACTTAAATCTGCCTGAGAAAAGCTCAGACACTTTACAATCTACCTATCACATTCTCAAAAGAACTTAAACGATTATTTAAAATCGACTGCACAGCTGACTTGCACTCGTTAGACTCTCTTCTACGCATGTTAGAAATATTATTTCCTTTCACCTAGGGAAATGCCAACTGCTGTGCTCGTTTTACAGGTGAGAAAGCAAAGAGTGGAGTGAAGCAGACTCCCCAAGTCACGCCATTAGGAGGAGACAGAGCTCAGACGCAGAGCGCCTGCTCTCAGTCACGAGCTGACATTGGGTAGCTGTGATGTTTTCTGTACGAGGCATGATGTTTTCTGCACGGCCTGTCATTTAAGGCAGCAGTCACCAAACTAGGACGTGGACAAAGATACAAGGGGACTTTTCACAAGGTACAATAACTATAAGTTAGTCATTTTCCAGAGCTCGGCCCAGCCTCCTTCCACTTTATTAAGCAATGCATTTCAATACATTTATTTCTGTTCAATAATCCTGTATCAAAAATATAATATATTTATTATAGTGTGATATATTTTACACAAATAATTGTACCATTTAACCCAGAAACTTACTGTCAAGAAAAATTTTTTAAAATTCTATTTCCATGTACTGTTTTAATACCCTCACACGAGGACACTTTTCATTGCTTTTAGGAATGGAGGGAGAGAGGGAAGGGAGAGAGAAAAAGAGAGAGAGAGAAAAGACAGAAGGAGAGAGACAGAGAGAGAAACATCAATGTGAGAGGAAAAACACCAGTAGATCACTATCTCGTATACACTCCGACCAGGGATTGAACCTACAACCTATGTGCCCTGACCTGGGATTGAACCCACAATCTGGGTATGTGGCCTCACAGGGAATCAAATCCATGACCTTTCGGTCTACGGGATGATGCTCCAACCAACTCAGCCACACCAGCCATGTATTTTTTTAAAAGAGTGGTAGTGGGTATCAAATATCTCTGGTACTTAATTCAATTGACTACATTTAGAAGAGTTATGTTTCTCTTTTACTATTATATATCAATATTTTTAAGGTGAGAAACTACATTCTTGGCAATTATTTGAACCTTATGATGTAAAATTGTATATATCAACTTTTATGGGTTCAAGGGGTACATGAGAAAAAGTTTGAAGGTCTCAGGCATTAAGGAAATAACACAACCAAACTTATAGAACATGACACATTTCTACTCAAATTTAACTCTGTATAAAAATGCTTCTTTGCATTATGTAACTTTAATTCTTCTCCACAGGATTGATCTGCTCAATAAATGCTAAAAATAACCAGAAATTAAATCAGACAGGGCAAGTGTTTTCCTAAGAGTATTACATTCATTAGTACCAATTAACAACTATTACTAAGATTCTGAAGATCAAATAGAAGTGGAACTGTTCCCCGCTGGCCTCATGGGAAATTATAACCGCCTCAAAGAAAATATTTTAAACCCTGACTATCGTTTATAAACCATGTTCCTTTTAATTCATTTAGCCACTGCTTAAATGCTTAATGGGCTAAAAGATAACAAAATGTGCTCTCTATTACAATTTCTGTGTCGGTAACATCCTTAGATTTGTGTATAGAGCGTGAGGATAATGCTTGAAGAAACTTGGGTGAATGGAGTGCCCATCCCAATCAGTACCACTGAAACCAAGAGCATCTGGCATCTATCAGTGCCGAACCAGAAAGAAGAACACACTTTCCATTCCCCAAAACTGGGTGTTGGAACACTGATCTGTCATATGCCACTGCCCTCTGACAAGCTGCTTACTTCTAAACACAAGAGAAGTGGGATTTCCACTCAGAATTTGTACAACAATGAGCACGTTTAAAAGTGACAAAAATGACGAGTGTAACATACAGCAGCAGGGTGACAGAGTCAGGGACACCTGGTATGACTGGCTCTCTGTATGTACTTGCCAAGTCAGTCTCTCTCTGTGGCCTCGGCATCCTGAGTAAACGCAAGCGGTGGCATGTGTTTATCTGCAAGACCTCTTTCTACCTCTAAAGTTGTATTATTCTAACTCCTTACTCATCGGCCATACTTCTTTCAATGAAGACAAATTTGAAACCAAAAGCTTATAGCATGACAAATGTGAGCGTAAGACCTAAGTAAATGCTTGCTGAAGAACGTAGGAAATCTCTTCCTCAAGCTTCTGACGTTTGCACACTCGGCAGCCATTCACTCTGAATGCATTTACAGAAACTTTATGTATCGGCTGGCCAGCAAATGCGAATTGTTACACAACCTAACTGGGAATGCGAAATCACTGTGTGCAGGGATCGGGTCACTGACGATCTTGTCTTTCATTCAGGCATAAGGGCCAAATGTAACTTACGGAACAGAGTCCATGCAAGAATATATGGCTGTGTCAATAAGACAGAAAAGGTCAGAAACACATTTTCTCTATGGTTCCAAGTGGGGGACTGAGTTGGGTGACACATGGGCACACGATTGGGTTTCTGAGTCCACCCATGGAGAAATTCCAGAACTCGAGAGGCACCTTGTACTTTCTCAAGGGAATTTAATGAAAAACACCTTTGAATGTTAACTTCAGATCACGAGTTATAAAAACTTTACTTGTAAAATCAAATCTGCGCATCAGGAAACTACTATTAAAAATCATTTCTTTACTCACATTTTCAAAAAACAAATAAAAGAGAACAGGCTCCAATGATTATTTTAGATCATTATCTAAACTCATTTTTATGAAAGGTACATAACATTTTCTTTATAGGCTCATAAAAGCAGAAAAGATTATATAATATAAATCAGTACCTACATAAAATTCTTACATATCATTATATTTTACATATGTGTATGTATACTCACATTATATATTCACAAGTATATAATGATATCACAAATAACACCCTTAATATCAAATCCCAGAATAAAATAGCCATTCTCAATGGATTATTTACAAAAAAAGATTTCAAACTGCCTAGAATATGAGTAAGTAAAGTGTGTGAACTTAATTGTGAAATAGAAGAGCTGCAGAGATAATGTTTTGCTCACGTCCAAATGATTTTAAAAGCAAATAAACCCTCTATTAGATTCACTTAGGATATAAGAAATGATAAGCAGAAAATACAGGTGTCAGGTATGTTCTCAAAGATCAACTATGTATGCGGGAAAAAAAGATTCGTTGAGTTTTAGAAAACACAATCCATAAATTTCAGACGTTTAAAGCTCTCAGTAACTTGAATCGAGTGGAGGGAAACTGCAATTGATTTATAGGTTTAAAAATATAACCTTACTATTTTTAAAAAGAAAAATAACTCGGCTAATTTAGGGTTGCTTAGAAAAACCCCACGTGCATGGATAACGATCATCTGCTTTCAGTGTATCAAAACCCCAACTTAACCAATGCTGACGTCTGCTCGTGCTGCCGTTACAGTAACATCTTACTTATTCAGGTCTGTTACATACAACCAAGAAGCAGGAAGTATACCGCCGACACCCCCTAAAAAAGGCATTTCAGCACTTCAAGTAGGTGTTTCACAGACTAACACGCCCGTAGACTAACACACCCACAAGCTCAGAACTTGGGTGAGTTCATATTACATGTGATTTCAACGCGTTTGACTACGTTGTTTTCTAGTCCTCTGAAGATAAGAAACAGCAAGTGAAAGGGAAGGGGGTTCAGTGAAAAGTGCCGCCATAAAGAACACCCTGACAGCTGCAGGGAAACAGCTGGAAGAAGAAATATAAAATGCAGACGCAAGAAATGATAAGCGCGTGCTAGTACGGGGTCACTTAGCATAGAACAAATAGGCCCAAACACCTTGGTGGGCCTCAGGGGCGTCGCCAGACTACAATGGGATATAATAACTAATGCTCACAATAGCCGTCTGTTACAAGAAAAAGGTTAAAATCTGTTTCATGTATTTAGTATAGAACGACAAGGAAATGTGTGAGACATGCTAGAAAGATAATTATTTTTAAAAAACCAAAAATTTCAACCCTAAAAGAATACATTTCAGCAACCAGAAGAAAATATCTGGGGAGATACTATGGGTGCTAAAGAAATGATAAATCATTGACCGGTGTTTACGTGCCAATTGGTGTTTCTAACTGGTTTTCAAACCTTTCCTATTCAGCCTCAGTCCCATTGTAATAAGAACTCATTTAACAAATCACCTACAGCAGTTTTATTTTGAACAACTGGTATTTCCAGTTTTCTTAGAAGGCATTTCTGCTAGGCATTTCTGGTCCGCCTGCAGGTGACAAATCTGTTTTTGGAGCAGGAAATGGTTCCGAAATAAATCACGGGCTCAGTTCACCATGACATGTCTCCAGGGGAACCCATCCAATGTTTTGGAAGACACTTCTATGGCTCCGAGAGTTATCTTTAACCGGTGATTATTTTACGGTGAAATAAATACTTATTGACTACTTATAAATTTTCACCTGAACTTGATCCTGATCATAATCCTGAGGTAGGTACTGTCATCAGTCCCATGTTATACGCTGTAGAGAGGGAACTGCCTAAGATCAATCAGCTAGCACGTCAAAGAGCTGAGATTTGAACTCAGCTACCAGACGACAGAGTGAACTTGAGATACATCTTGTTAAGTCAGCTATTTAGTTGCTCTGCAAGTCCCGTTTGTAAATATCTCCATGTCATATGAAGATAAACTTCAGTTACACTGTCATGCACTTACAAGTTCTAAATCAAGCCAAGTCTAAGGCAATGTGACATACATGGAAAGTCATGAAAGGAACTAAAAGTGAAAGTGAACTTAAAGTATTTTAATATCATAAGGACATCCTGGCCACATAAGTAAGGCCACGGTGCATTTGCACAGCACAGTATGAAAATAAAAAGCTGAAAATGTGTGCTTTGTAAAAAGTAAAATTAAAATTGTTGAAAAACTGAAAATATTGAATTATATATTCTACCTTATTACATGATGCCTAAAATATTAACATAAGGTTTTCTCCAACAAAGGCTACAGACTGAATTTGATATACTTCACTGGATGCAACACAGTAACAGAATGAAATTTCATATACAGTGCCATAGTATTGGTCAGCCCTGAGTTACACTGTAAAAGGTCACAAATTCTGACCCTGTTCTCAATGGGAAGAAAGTAAGAGCTGGTGCTGACTTGAGAATGGATGAATTCTCTAGTGAAGCCATCTGGTGCTGGACTTTTATTTTTGGGGAGGTTTCTGGTGGTCATTTCGATTGCCTCAAAAAACTAAGCAAGCCTTCTTCTTAAAGACATTTAGTCACAAAGACATATGCACCTTTATGTTTATTGCAGCATTACTCATGGTGGCCAAGACATGGAGACAACCGAAGTGTCCTTCGATAGATGTTTGGACAGAGAAGCTGTGGTCCATGTATACAACGGAATGCTACTCGGACGTAAGAAAAGATGAAATGCAGCCATTTGCAACAGCAAGGATGGACTTTGAGAATATCATGCTAAGAGAAATAAGTCAGACAGAAAATGTTAAGGACCGTATGATTTCACTGATACATGGGGTATAAAACTGAAAGCAACAAATGAACAAACAAGAAAAACAAAAATTCATAGACACAGACGACAGTACGGCGGTTACCAGAGAGAGCGGGGTGCGGCATAGTGACGGGTAAAGGGGTCAAATACATGGTGACAGAAGACGATCTGACTGTGGGTGGCGGGCGCACAGCGCCATATACAGATCACGTGTCATAGCCGTGTGCACCTGAAACCTGTGTGACCTTATTAACCAATGTCACCCCAGTAAATGTAATTTAAAAAAGAATGGATGGACATGAGCAGTCGACACTGAAAAGAGATAAAGATAAACTGAGTACCAGAATTAGTCAACAAGTGAGCACTTGGTGTGTGCTCGGAAAGTATGACATAAAATCTTCATTAGATCAGAGCAGATCTAAAAAAAATTTTCATACCTATTAAAATTTCAATTGATCTCCTCAAACTTAAGTAGTGTGAAATACCTTTGAAAGCAGTAATGTCTTTAAAAGGAAAATATTATCTTTACACACAGATTGCTGTGCTAATGAAGACTAGACTACTAGGTTTAGACGATAACAAAACTCAGTATTTAAAAATAAAGACTTCAATTTTTACTAAAGAATTCCCACCTTTTCTCCAAAGGTCATAATGTTGTAATAAGTATGTCTAACAAACAAGCTAATTTGTTCATGAATAATATATCTTTAAAATGCATTTTGTTGTTAAATAACTAAACTATAAATCACCAAATTTCACATCATTTACTCTCTATAAATTTCATTTTATTACCCGTGAGGAATGGGTACAAGTCACAAAGTCTCAATTGCATATATTTTGATTATGTTTGATTTATTCAGGTATAACTGCATTAGTCACAGTGGTTGCCAACATTTATCTTCAAGTGATTTTTCCAACAGGAAGAACAATGAGTTCCTGATTTCATCATTACAACCTCAATTTTTAGGGCAAGTGAAGGAATTTGGTTCCACTCAGCTGGTAATACTGATTACATGCCTGTCATTTATACAATGGGACCAAAGTCCAGATGTATTTGTCCACTCAAGTAACTGTTTTAAGGGAGAATAGGTCTCAACAAAAACTACTTAATGATTTAAAAATGTCAAATTTAAACAATATTTAGAATTTACCCTTCCTAAAGATGCTTTATTTTTTGATTTCTATAAAAGAATGACCACATGGAGGATTATTAACAGCTCAACACTATAAGAAGTATAAACATGAGAGTATAAATATGAGAAATCCACACATAGCTAATTTACATATAGAAAAACAAGAACATTCGGACGGAATACTAAAAAAATCTTCCTCAACAATCCAAATAGAGACAAATTCTTCTGAATTTTTTTCAAATGAGAAATGTCAAATTCTATATACTCCTCCCTCAAAAGGTGGGTTCTTACACCCTGAATCTTCAGCATTTTCTGTTTCTGGTGCTTGACCTAAGGAATGATGAAATTTTTCCGTGATGAAATAATTAGGTAAATATAAAAAAACTGTTTTGTTGTGCTATGGATGCACTTTATTCAAAGGGTTAAGGAGAAAAATACAAAACTCTTAAAAGAGATTTAGAAGTAAAAGTAGTCAGAGACGAGAATGATTGTGTAACGGTGTAAACTAAGAAATCTGCCTGTAACCAGGGAGTTTCAGAAGAAAATAAATGAGCAGAGAACAGGTTCGGATACATAAAAGAAACACGTGGCATATTCTTCCCCCCTCCCCTAACTTGAAGCAGAAAAAATAAAATCAAGAGAATGGGAAGGGCTGTTTAAAGTGTTCTGTGATATTATCGGGCTAGTTGTATTTCAGAAGACAGGCAAGTTAATTACCGAAAGCAGAATACTAGACTAGTTGTCACATCAATGGCTCTCAATTAGGGCAGCAGCATAAAGGGCTTTTAATGTCCACATTACAAATTACTCCTAAAAGTGTGTGAACGGGCACAAAGGGTAAGAAAAGGAGGAGGGGGGAAAAAGAAGCCAAACTTTAATTAGGCAATTAAAGCAAGCGACTGAAAAAAATGTCAGTTTCTATCTCAATGTATTTTTTAAATCTTGTTATATATTACAGCAACGGTGGACTTTATTTTAACGATTACCTAGGACTTTTCGGGAGGGACGCGCATGGATGGGTGAGGGAGGAAGGGGACGCCTGCCCAGCCAGCCAGATTGGCCGGATCAACCCTGGCGGCCAATGGGGTGACAGATGTTGCAGCCAGATCGCCCTCACACCCTGTCTAGGACTTTTAAATAGTGCATGTTACCATGGGAAGAAAGCATACGAGGGTTAAAAATAAATGTGAACTTCACTTCTTCTCTAGCACAAAGCAAAAATATAAATAATCAATTCGAACTTTTCTCCTTCGGGAAGCATTCCAGGTGAACTGAATTCCATGTGACTCGGACTATGAAGCCACAGCCAATCTGTACATACTGAAGCTTTTGTACTTATAAGTTGATGGAGCCATAGTAATGATCAGTGAGATAATTTTACCACGAAGAAGTGAAAAACCTGGGGTTGGACAAGTTTTTAGAAGAAAAAAATCCTTGCCATTTTGCTTAAAATAAATGTCACGTACATTGTCAAACATGTATATAGGACAGGTGGCTTTTTTTCACATGCATGCAAAATCAGGAACATGGAAGACTTTCAATTTGCATGGGATCTTGCTCTCCCCTCTGGCAACCACCAGTCTGTTCTCAGTATCTATGAGTGCGGTTTGGTTTTGTTTGTTCGCTAGTTTTCTTGATTGGGTTCCACTTATAGGTGAGAACATACGGTATCTGCCTGTCTCTGCCTGGCTAATTTCACTCAGCATGATGCTCTCCAGGTCCGTCCTTGTCGTTGCAAATAACAAGATTACATTCTTCTTTACTGCTGAGTAATATTGTACGCATATATGTACCCAACACGTTTTCTTTATTTATTCACCCATCAGTGGGCACTTCGTTTGTTACCATAGCTTAGCTATTGCGATGCACATGACGGTGCATATAACTTTTAGAATGAGTGTTTTAGTTTTCTTCAAATAAATACCCAGAAGTGGAATCGCTGGGTCATAAGGCAGTTGCACTTCTGATTTTTTGAGGTATCTCCATACTGTTTTCCCCAGCGGCTGCCCCAGTCTGCCTCCCCACCAACGGTGCACGAGGGCTCCCCTTTCTCCACATCCTCACCAGCACTTGTTTGTTAATTTATCGATGGTAGCCATTCTGGCAGGTGTGAGGTGATTTCACTAGGTTTTGATTTGCATTTCCCTGATATTTAATGTTAAACATCGTTATATGTGTGTCTTATCTGTATTTCTTCTTTACAGAAATTTCTATTCAGGTGATCTGCCTATTTTTTTAATCAGACCGACTTTTTTCCTTTTGAGTTATATGAGTTCTTTAAATTTTGGTTCTTAACTCCTTACCAGGGGGTTATGCTTTGTGCCTGTTCACAGACTTTCAAAAGTAATTTGCAATTTAGACATTAAAAGTCTTGAATAGTGTATTTTCCGTCTACTCCCATTTCAAAATTTCCTTTTCATTTTGATGATGGTTTCTTCACTGTAATTTGATATAGTCCAAGTTTTGCCTTTGGGTCATATAAAAAAATAACATGGGCCCTGGCTGGTGTAGCTCAGTGGATTGAGCACCCGTCTGCAAACCAGAGGGTCGCCAGTTCAATTCCCCGGTCAGGGCACATGCCTGGGTTGTGGGCCAGGTACCCAGTAGGGGGCGCTCAAGAGGCAACCACACATTGATGTTTCTTTCTCTCCCCCTCTCTCTAAAAATAAATAAATAAAATGTTTTTTAAAAATCCACGAAAATACATGGGTAAGATGACCACAAGTAGTTTACTATGTTTTCATGTAGCCATTTTATGGTTTCAGGTCTTACATTTAACTTTTATGCATTTTGAGTTAATTTTTGTGTATAGTATAAGATAGAGGTCCAGTTTTCCCATAGCATTTATGGAAAAGAATGTCCTTTCCCCACTGTATATTTTTTCCTCCTTTGTTGTAAATTAATTGATCATATATGCACATCTGAAGTGAGTCTTTTATGAGCACCATATAGATGGGTCTTGTTTTTTATTCATTCAACGACTCTATGTCTTTTCATGGGTGAATTTGGTCTATTTACATTTAAAGTAATTATTGATAAGGAAGCACTTATTGCCATTTTCTTCATTGTTTCCTGGCCATTTTAGAGTTCTTTCTGCTCCTTCCTTTTTCTCTCGCTTTTTTCCCCAATGGGGTGGAGCCGGGAGGCCCAATGGAGAGTCAGGCCTGTCACCACTGCTTGAGTAACGAGTCCAAGGTCACGGGGTGGGCAGTAACAAGGCCCTCCTCCTAGCCAGGGCGGAGTCAGTGCAGACCTGGTGGGGAGCCTCCACCACGGTCACTCAGCAGTAATGAGAAGGACTCCCGACCTCCAGCTGCCCGCAGAGACAAGACGGCACCCCCTCTCCCCACCAGAGCAGTGTCAGGAAAGGCCTGCTCACACAGGGTGACATCGAAGCCCCGTTACAGCTTAACAAAAATAACTGAGTATCAGTCCCAAAGTATTCCATGTGTTACCGGGACAACCTCAGCTTGAACGAGAAAAGACAATTAAAGGGCGCCAACGTGACACAGCTATTGGACTTGCTGAAGATCTAAAACAGCCATCATAAAAACGCACCAACGAGCAATTACAAACACGCCCAACCAGACTATTCTTCTGCTTCTCGTAATTCTTAACGGCAGCTTGAATAAAACAATATAAGTTACAGAATTAAAATAACTCTAGCTGACGGTATGGTTACGTTTCCCTCCTGTGAATCTCAAGTCCACTGCTTTTATTGGTAACTCTCCAGTGGTACTTTCGTGTTCTGCTCTTTAGAGCTCCCTGTGTGCCTGTCTTGACTGTGCCACTAGATTGGGAGCCCTCTCAGCTCAGGGCCCAGTCCACACTCATCTTCCTCTATCCTGAAATGTGCACTGTGCTCAGATGACGCCGTCTTGCTCCATGAGGTGCGTGAGACGACTGTGAATACTTCCAATCAGGCACATCAGCCTCCGCGTCCTCAGAAGTGCACTGTCTCGGTCTAGGCACAGTGACGGCTACTGGGTACTCGCTGATTTATTCTTACTGAAACATCTTTAAGAAATATGTTGCGGAAGGCATAATATCTGACAGTGCTAGAGACAAATTCTGGGACATAAAAGAAAGAGAACAAAGTAGTCTCCAACTTCCGGCTCATTAAAAAGAAATAAATTTAGGACTTATATACACGGTAGAAGCTCAATAATGGGATTAAGGATTCTAAGGAAAAGTAAACAAGAAAACTCGCAGCAAAGAAAATAAATTTTCTCAAAGCATGTTTCCAGCAAGCTTAAGAAAAATTACAGACAAAATTCTTTCTGAAATGCTTTCACCGGAGAACAACAGTGCCTGTGAAGATTTCGCCACAGAAATGTTGAGACGCAAGGGAAAGGTATGAACTGTCTTACTGTATGAACGGAGGCTGTGTGAACAAATACTGTGAATAAAAAATATGTATGTGTGTGTGTATATATAGCGAAACGGTATAAGCACAACCCCAACGACCGTGACAATGGTGCCCTCTTTATGGCCTAAACAAACACAGAAGACAAATAAGCAGGCTCTACTGCGCTTACATGTGCCTTTCATGCATGTCATAGTTGAAGAACATAACTCAATGACCCGAACAGCAGAACTTCCTGCTTCCTCCGGCGGCACCGTCAGGATGGAAATCTAAAAAGCAGAAACATAGCATTAGACATAGCTGCTAATCTCGTGTTCATTTCTTCTATCGTTAGAGTATAGTTAACATCAAAACTCTCTTTTTTCCAACACTCGCTGATCGCTGCAAAAATTTATCTGGTAAGGATTTCAGAACAGCGCTGGATGCCCATAACACGCACATGCATCCTAAAGTCCAATTTCTGCATCGCTTATATATCATGTATAGTGCATTCATATAATCAATAGATAATATTTCAAATATTCTTCGTGTCTATTAAATTCTTCACTTATTTTCAAAGGATACAATTATGACTTATCACTTCTAAATTATGTACACGTCGGTGTTTGAAATCAGATCCCATTAAATTGATTTTGATTACTCATAATAAGTGAACTAGCAGTTACAAAATAGTAAATCTTGTAAAATGTTACAAATTCCAAAGATACTAAAACAAGCAAAATAGTGTCAACATACACACCAAAGTTTAGCCGAACATATACCAAAATGTTTCAAAATGAATGGCTGCAAGTTAATTTAAAGACTCCATTAATAAACCTAGAAACTCAGAATTAAAACTGGCATGGAAAATTATTATTAAATAATGTTCATGATAAACAGTATCAGTGAACTAGGCACTACCGATACACTATACGGCTTTGTCTTTAAAAGACTTTAAATGACTATCAGTTCAATGTTTCTCTACAGAACCAAAAGTTTCAATGATTAAATCTTGATCTAATCTTCACCCTGAGGAAACTACCGGTATATCCTCTCACGTAGGAAATACTTGCCAAAAGGTAAGCCCCACTGGCACTTTGACCTGTGTGTGTTATGCTTGGCAATGCCAGGCTGATGGCCCACAACGGAAATGCCTGCAACAAGTTCTCAAAACAGAAATTCTTTTGATGACCATGACTGCCCCGCTATCATATTACTCATGGTGCACTTTTGGGCTTATCGTGACTGAAAAACAGTCTTCTCCATCTTCCTCTTAACTCACTTTGCTGCTGTCCATGAGAGAAAATGTACTTTAGCATTAAAGAGAAAGGGGCCACTGAAGTATGTGTTTCATGTTATGCTATAAGTATCACATGATTATGACTAAAACATAAAGGACACGTCTCTTAGCTGAAAAAGCACGTAAGCGCTTCTTGTGTTTCCTACAATTATCATCTGTAATTTTTTACAATTGGGATATAATCAGAAACCCACTCCCATAGTACTCTCCATCTGCTGAACTCTCAGACAAAAACATCAGAAAGAAAAGGCAAGGCCGACCGAATGTACATTTTATGCTGATTGCGCTGACTGATGTGTGGAGAATGGATCTGAAGGAGACAAGATGAGAAGCTGGGCAACCATCTTTCTTTCTTTGTTTGGTTGCAGTTTTTGACTTTACTGGGGTGACACTGGTTAATAAACTCATACAAGTTTCAAGTGTATGGTTCTATAAAACATCATCTGCGTACTTATTATGTGTTCGACACCCGAAGTCCCACTGTGACAGTCCACTGAGCCACAGCAGCCAGGGCTATTTTTTTTCTACTTAATCCCTTCACCTATTTCACCCAGCCTCCCCAACCTCCATCCCTGACAGCTGTCAGTCTGTTCTCTGTGCCTACGATTCCGTCTCTATTCTATTTGTTAGCTTATTTTGTTCATTAGGTTCCACATAAAAGTGAAATTTAGAAGGCAGAGATAATATTTCAAAACCGGAGCAGTGAGAACAGGGAGCGAGCGAAGTAACAGATGGAAGCGGCTCTAAGAAGTGCACGCCCAGGACCTGGAAGCTCGTGAGATGTCAGAGACGGGGACGAAGCTGCTGTTGGAATGGTGTCCGCGCTACTCATGGAGGCGGGGACACTGGACGAGTAGTTAGGGAGGATGGTGCATTCCACACTGTGCACATTCAGTTTTAGGACACATGCCCCAGGAAATCTGCCTGAGAGCCAGCACTCCGAGGGGACAAGGAAGTGCCTGTCACCAGCGTTTATGCAGAGTTGAAATCAAGCCGTGAGGACACAGCGCGACAGGCCCCGAGCGCTGAAGCAGGGACCCTCGGGAGCCCCAGGACTGACAAGGAGGATAGAGCCCACGAAGATAGCAGAGGGGCTGGCCCGAGTGTCAGGGAGGCCAAGGGCGCAGCAGAGGTGCTTAACCTTCTGGCGTCTCTGGGCCGCACTGAAGGAAGAGCAGTTGTCTGGGGCCACAGAGGAAATACACTGTGACATGTAAATGCACAAAAAAAAAATCTCATCATGTTTTAAGTAAATTTGTGATTTTGTGTTGGGCCGCGTTCAGAGCGATCGTGGGCTGCGGGCGGCCCAGGGGCGCCAGGTTGAACACCCCTGGATAGGATTTCAAGAGAAAGGGAACAATCAACAGGGGCAAATGTCCCAGAAAAGACCTAATGTCAAAACCCAAAGAGAGTCCTGTGGCCCTGACTATTATGGAGTCATTAATCAACTTAGCAGGAGAAATTGCGGCAGAAGTGTGCAGGTAGAAGCCATGTTGGTGTGGAAATGAACGAGAGGGAAGGAGCTGGAGGCAGACAACCTAGATACTCTCTCAACCATGTTGACAAGAGCTGGGACAAGGTTGCAGAGCAGCTAGAGATAGGGTAGAACCAAGGGAACTTTTCATTACTGATGGAACAGCAAAGGCGAGTAGTGGGGAGAGGCTGGAGATGCAGGAGAGAAAGCAGGGTGGCGGAACGGGATGTCAAGGGCCACTATGTCTGGTGCGTGGCCTCACTTTTGCTAGTGCACTGTCAGGGGGGGCGGTTTGAGAAGTTTAAGGGGAAGAAGGGTGTGTAAGACGGTGAAGACGTGAAGGCGGTACAACTGCGGGGAAAGGAGAGGGGTCTGTTTCAAGGAGGTCTAACCGGTGGTTGGTACGTAGGTCCAGCTGAACACAGTTTGCTGCTGCTCACACCGCGGTAGTGCTAGTGTGTCTGGGTGTGGGGTTTCCGCCGGAAGCCCTCAGCAGTCCAGATGGACGCTCTAGACTCATCCAAGTGACAGCATTTTCCTCTGTGGTGCAAGGGAGTTGAAGGTGTTGGCGGAACGGCAGTTCTGAAGATCTACTATGGAATCTAGACTACAGAGAAGGAAGGGAGCACACGGCAGCTGGCAATGTGGGAGAAAAGAGAGGGGATGAGGCGCCGTAGTTCTCTGAACAGGTCAATGCCCACACTGGGTGGGGTAAGAGAATGAAAGCCCCAGGAATAGGGGCAGGTTAACGCCAATGTAAACGCATGGCCGCCAGGCTCAACTGGGCCATTAACATTACCCTGTCACGTGACCACAGAATAGGTCACTTTCTCACACCCCACCGTGATTATCTGACATCTTTCCCTGAACTTTGACTATCCCCACTCTCACACTCCCATTCTCTGTAGATGACTTCACCTTGTAATTTGAAGAGTAAATGGGCCCTGGCTGGTGTGGCTCAGTGGATTGATCCCGGCCTCTGAACCAATGGGCCTCTGGTTCGATTCCCCAGTCAGGGTACATGCCTGGGTTGCGGGCCAGGTCCCCAGTAGGGGGCGCTGAAGAGGCAACCACACATGGATGTTTTTCTCCCTCTCTTTCTCCCTCCCTTCCCCTCTCTCTAAAAATAAATAAATAAAATCTTAAAAGAAAAAAGTAAATCGTACCCACCAGACGGGAACTCCCAACCCTGTAAATGGCGCTGCACTCACCCTCGTATTTCAAGGTGTCTCGTCCCATCTCACAGCAGCGCGCTTACCTTCCTCGAACCCCGTCCTCCCTGGCCTCTACCTCGACGCTGCTGCACCAAGTCCGCTCCTTTTCTCCTGCATATCTTCCACCTCTGTCTCTCTACTGCCTCCACCTTCTCAGCTGACAACACACTAAGAGAAGCCCTTTTAACCCCTACATCCCTCTCCTCTCTCTTCCTCTTCACACCAGAGCTCTGTCAGTATCACCTCCGTTTGCTCTCTTCACGTCTGGGCCTCACTGTCATTGCTCAGCTCAGGGTTCACTGGGCGGTACAGGTGGGTCGGTTGGAAATGACAGCACAGTGCGATGGGTCCTACGACAGCGGCTGTTCCATTCCTTACTCACAGTTGTCACCCTGCACTGGTTGCTACCTGTGTGTCTCTATCTGTATCCTCCAGACTGCAAGGTGCGAGGGCAGAGCTGCTCTGGGCCCTCGAGCCCAGCACACTGGCTGGCGTATAAAAGGCGCCCGCTGCTTGCCAAATGATTAAACGGAAGAACTGGGGCTCATGCACGTGACAGACAGATTTGTTGTATAGAAGAGAAAGCTCCCAACTCAAGGAATTGGAGGAATCTACTTTTAGTAGTTAACATATAGAATAGGTCTGACAGTCACACTTACTGCGGAAGCTGATTTTCTCAGTCACTGTAAAATACGGACAGAAGAAGAGGGCATACCTCTGGAATTTAGGTGAACAGACTGAGGGAAGACCACAGGTATAGAGACGTTCCTAGAGAACTGGGGCTGTGGAGGGGCGGCGGGCACTGGAATGAGCAGCGGCTGTTAGGAAGTATCAGAACTGCAAGAACTTCACAGCAAGCCCTAGTGGTGGGCTTACCACCCATATTGCAGGGTTGGTCACCATGAAGTCTTTTCTTCTAAGATTTTTAAATGTGTTCCCTGGGGATTATCTTTCTCTTCTCAGAGCCATATATTTCCAGTTTCAAACAAATAGCTTTTGGAAAATTAGGATTTAGTCCAATTTTTCTGGCATAAATCTGTTACATAAGACACCGTTACTTGTCCTGATGGAAGGAACTCTTTAAGAAACCAAGACTGTTATCCAATCGTCCTTATGTACTTAAAATGTATTAAACAAATTAGCACACTTGCTCAATCCATTTTACTTCCCAAGATTCATGTAAATTAAATTAACAACCTGTCACTAAAAAGTACAGAACGAAAATTACCTGTTGATCTGAATCTGCTTGGAGGACAGATCCATCTGTAATCAGGATGGCCCTGGAAATCTGCCTGTAATGCACAAACCCATTAATCAGTGCTTCAGATTCCACGGATAAGTTTCATTTATAGTTACATAACCTCCAGAAGGCATGTCTCAAAGATTTTAAGTCACGATAAAAGTGTCACCTCCCCAAAGCGAGTCAAGTTCCACTTTTAATCTTGCATCGGCTCATGACAGGAGGGGTGTGTGACCTGCAGACAAAGCCCAGCTGATGCTCCCCCAACACCAGACCCTATAAGACGACAGTGGTAACACATTCAACACATCTTTTCTTTGGCATATGTTTGCATCTTCCGTGAACAACGCTTACACAGAAACAGCAAGGTAACCGCACAGTTAAATTTGCCTGTGGTCCCCCTTCCCACAGGCAGAGGGTGAAGCAGCGTCTTACCTGTACTGCACGTGCGAACATGTGTTCTCAGAAAAGTAACTGTCCTCCACAAGGAAATGCTTAGACATTATCCTCTGGCCAAACTGATCTATGATTGCTTTGCATCTGCAAAGAAGACAAGCATAGCAAACACATTCTCATTGATGACTCAATAATTGAGCAAATGCACATAAACAGCTCGCAACTGTGAATCTAAAAACCACTGCTTGGAAGACACAGTTTTAAATTTGCCTATAATGTGACACAAATGTGACCCTAAATACAGGATATATATTCTTACTGCTATCTGAAGTCTTTTAACTATAAAATAAGTGTGAGATAGAACTTAAATATTTATTTTGAGTGATATTATTAAGTAAGAACAAAGCTAGGCCACATATATAGTGGAAGTTTTTCTAATGTTTGGGAACATAAGAAGCTTTTTCCTTTGCTTAGAAAACAGCCTCTTTTTTTTTCCCTTAACAGATCTAAGAGGAAGGGAAAAGTTGATTAAATACCTTGCTATATTATCCACAGCCTATAAAAGCCACTAAAGGCTTTTTAGTTTTCCGTTACGTGTTGCTTTCTCTTTTGTTCAAGAATAGCGATTTGGTCACACGTGTGATAATGTTTTAGACAAAAAAAAGGCCTAGAGCTTCTTTTAATATCTGTTTCCACTTTACTTCAAAGGATGATCACAGAAAGATTTCTTTCAAGTGCTGTTTCCAAATAAGGAAAACACTTATGCATGGACATTATCAGGTCTCTGTCATCTGCTATGCGTTGGGACAATGAATCATACCGAACCCTCCATTGACCTTCTTTCAATGTGTCTAGATAAAAGGATGAAAATTAGAATCCATCTCCTTGCAGTGCCACAAGTTATAAATGTACTTTATAGGGCTCATTATCCAAACTAATGGACTAAGGGCAACATCCTTGAAATGGACTTACCACCACCGACGAAGCCAGTGTGCAGTATTTCAGAAACTGTATGCAAATGCCTGCATGTTTGCTGTGTCTTTTTATCATGGGACTATCACCATTTACTTTGGTCACAGCTTCTCCTTATGGGAGCGGAATTATTTTATTAGAAATAACACGTGTATGTATTCCTAACAAAATGTAAGCAAATGACTTCAAACCCATATCATATTTTAAATATACTGCTATAAATTAAAATATGGTATAGCACTCTAAAATTAAACCAAGTAAGAAATATTGACCAGGCATAAAGGCATTCAAAATAAAATGACAAACACGCGAGACCACTGGCGAGATGAATTTTTAAGGTGTATTTCCTAAAGGCAGATGATGATATACCTGCATAAACGGTGTGCCACTGTTCTTGGGACAGACTATGATATCTCGCGATGTTAGAGACACATAATATCCATTTTAATCAATTAACCACATATTAATACATGTTATCTTACTATCTGTGCTAGTTCTGCCATCGCACTTCCACTTGCTTCCTCTTCCCGACTTACATTCCTACGTCTAAGTCCTCACGTTTCATTGAGCTAGAGCTCTTTCTTGCCTTATAAAGTGCTTCGCTAGATCTGAGGTATTTATATCTCGATGCTGTACTTTCCAAAATAATGACTTAAAAAGTAAAAAGATAAGTTATTCACTCAGATTCCTGCTTGAAAACATTCGTACACAGTTTAAGGCACAGGGAACTTTAGGTAACGGACAGGGGACTCTGTGGCTGTGCCATTAGACACTGATCTCTATCTCCCCTGAACGCACTGCCACGCTGTTTCCTTGCCTTTAACTCAGATACTAGATAAAGTCAAGAGGGGACAATCGGGGCAGAAAGTAGAGGGCATTAAAATCTTCTATATCTTGATAAGGATTTGGATTATACGGATATATTCATTTTTCGAAAGTCAGCTAATGAGCACTTAGATTGGGGTACTTCACTGTATGTCAATTTTCCATCAAAGGGAAAGGCTGTAAATAAAGATTAAACTTTAGTTAATGATATGTATGCTGAGGTGTTCAGGGGGAACTGTATTTATATCTGGACTTCACTGTGACATGCTTAAAAATGGTGAAAAGATGGATAGAGGAATAAAAATTTCAGTAGATACAGGAGTAAGCAAATATATTATAATGTTAATTGTAGAATCTATGTGGTGGGTATACAGCTGTTCACCCTAAAATTCTTCCAGCTGTGGTGTAAATTTGAAATTGTTCATGATAGATTGTTGAACTAACATTGGCGATGTTACCATAAATGCTGGACTCTCGTCTAAGTCTTCACAAAAAGCTGCCATCGAAATAAACTACACAATGAAACCCGGCCGTAAGCTATAGGGAATTCCTTGCTCTGTAAGAATCCAAAGTCTAATGGGGCTGCTTCAGTGGGAGTCACACCTTTGGTGACAGGTAGACATTGGTTGCCGAAGTTATGATACCACAAGGAACTACTGGGGACCCGCTCAAAACGGAAGTACGGGGTACAAGGATTAGGGGGCTCAACAATGCAAGGACCATGCACCAACAAATGTATCTATTTACGCGGAAGCTTCTGGATGAAACAGTGATTGTCAGAGGAGAAGGAGAAGGAAGCAAATCAGAATCACACCCGGGGTACTTTTTCAAATTATAAGTACCCCTGGAGATTCTGATAAGCTCCCAAATCCCAGGGAAGAATCACTGTCCGGCGCGCCACTGCTGCTACTGTGCTCCTATGCTGTGTGAGGGGGGGGGAAGTCAAGAGCTATGGCTATAGAAAAAAATATACTGGCTTCTGCAGTAATTGAGCTTATGGTCACAGATGCTCCATCAGTCTGGCAGGCGATGATAACACGACTCATTCTGCAGCACTGAGGCTCTAGGCCTGAACAACTTGAAGCAAGACGTGCTTAACTAAGTGGTACGATCTGCTTACCCCTCAGACACTTGCCTTCCTGTCATATATTTGGCCTAATTGGCAGAACAACGAAGAAAGGAATAGTGATTGGGGACCCAGACTTCCAGTTTGTATTATAAGATTAATATAAAATGTTAGATGACATTCGGGTAATGGAAGACAGCTGAATGAAACGGTGTGGCCAATCCCTGCAGTGCGAACCCCAGGAAGCCACTGAACATTAACAGCATTTTGGATTTAGGCGAGGGCCTCGCTGAGCCTCACCAATAGTAAACCGAGGAGGAACATGACTGGAGTCCCCCACTGCAGGGACACAAAGACAAAGCTGGTCATGAGAATCTCTGAGGCCAGACAGAACATTTCCAGAGCGGAGGTTTCTAAATCAACAACTCACAAGGGTGTAAATAGCAAAAGGACGATAAGGACACAGACAGTGAGATGTAAACTCTTCATCTGGAATTTGGCCCAGAAGAGAAAAATAACATTAAAACAGATATCTGATCTCTATGATCGTCAGAATTAATATCCCAACTAGTTGTATGGTATGTAGCTCAGAAATCACATGTGAACTAATTAAAAGAAAAATACATTAATTAAGAATATTAGAAGATTCCCAACCACTGAAAGAAACAAAACAATTCTCCCTGCTCGCTATGGCGTTCCATGATTTCTCAGCGACATTAGCCCACATGTCACCTTATCAATGACATCATTCCAAAAGGCTTACCATTCATTTCGCCAGGGTGAAAATCCACTGCAATAGTTTCAAACACCATAAACTGGCTCTGACCAAGGCAAAGCTCTGTATCCGAATTTTAAGGTATTTGTTATCTATTTCTTCCTGGAGACACTCCAAATGCTTTTTAAACCTAGCATGTCCCAAGCTGAATTCATCATAGCTCCTCACCTTCTAACCCCTCGGAACTCCAAAACTTAACAGGGTTTCTGTAGCTCAGAACCTCTGCTCCCATGGCTAATTTGCTACTCAGTTTTCATTCCGCCTTATGAAGATTTCTTGAAACTCACCCCTTGTCTCCATCTCCACCCACAATGCCTTAGACTCTTGTCGAGTCTAATAAGACAACAGACTACCGGTAAGTTGGTAGCTCATGTGCTCGATATGAACATCTGGCATACCCACCATGCACCGATCACGGTTCTACGGGTGAGAATAAAAATATCTTGTCCTAAAGGAAATCCCAATATAATGAAGATTCAGACCCAGGCAATTCTAAGACAATGTCCAAGTGCAGTGATAAGAGCCGAGCACACGGCACTCACAGATTACCAAGGGGGAAAGGGGCGGAGTATTAGGGAACGGTCTGGGAGGAAGTACTGCATTAGCTGCTTTGGAAGCATGAAAATAAGGAGAAGAACGCTGCGCGTGGAGAGGTGGCCTGCGCGGGGCTGCAGAGGCAGCTCAGTGTTTGCCGACAAGAAAATGGAAGTGGGGGTCGGGGGGCGAAGAGAGACGAGCTCAGAGAGGTGGGCAAAGGGCAGAACCCCAAGCTTCGCGTGCCCCGTAAAATGGTCTTAAACTTTATTCTGAAGCGCTACAGAGCCAGTGAAGCTCTTACACGGAGAGGGACAGAGTCAGACCTGCAGGCTGAACAGATCTCGCTGTGTAATTATCTCAGTAACTTATTTATTCTATAAATGATCCCCAGTAGACTTGAAACTCCATGAGAACAAAGGTCACGGCTGTCTTGTTCTCTGCTGTCTCCCCAGGGCTTGGTACCTGGAAAATAAGTACAAATTGCTGCGTGGATGGATGATGATGGATGTGAAAAGCCCAGAGGCGGAAATAAAGATACAGAATCTTTAATTTAGGAGGTAAAGAATCTCTTTTCATCAGTGTTTCTTTCAAATCAGTGCCAGAATTACTAACTTAAAAGTACAACCCAATTAAGAAATGGGCTAAGGACCTGAACAGACACTTCTCCAAGGAGGACATTCACACAGGGCCCAGAGACACATGAAAGGATGCTCAGCGTCACTAGCCATCAGAGAGATGCAAATTAAAACCACAATGAGATTCCACTTCACACCAGTCAGAATGGCCATCACTAACAAATCAACGCACAACAAGTGCTGGTGAGGATGGGGAGAAAAGGGAACCCTCGTGCACTGTGGGTGGGAATGCAGACTGGGGGCAGCCGCTGGGGAAAGCAGTTTGGAATTTCCTCAAAGAACGAAAAATGGAACTGCCTTTTGACCCAGCAAATCCACTGGGATTATACCCTAAAAATCCAGAAACACCAATTCATAAGAACCTATGCACCCCAATGTGCAGAGCAGCATAATTTACAATAGCCAAGAATTGTAAGCAACATAGGTGCCCATCAGTAAATGAGTGGATCCAAAAATTGTGGTCCATTTATGCAATGGAATACTATGCAGCAGAAAGAAAGGAGCTACTACACTTCGCGACGGCATGGATGGAACTGGAGAGCATTATGCTGAGTGACATAAGCCAGGCGGTAAAAGACAGATACCATGTGATCTCACCTATAAGTGGAGACTAATCAACAGAACAAACAAGCAAGTTAAATGTAACAGGAGACATTGACGTGAAGAACAAACTGACAGTGAACAGAGGAGAGGGGGAGGGGAAGACGGGGAGAAACGGGGGAAGGGTGGTCAAGGAACATACATGGGGGACTCGTGGACAAAGTCAAGGGGGGTGGGGTCGAGGGTGGGGGATGGGGGAGTGGTGGGGGGAAATGGCACAACTGTACTTGAACAACAATAAAAAAATTTTAAAATATATTGAAAGAGGGGCCCTTACCACTGATCTTATGAACATTAAAAGAATAATAAAAAGCTATTATGAGCAAAAAAAAAGTATCAAATTTAATCATCGTTTATCCACTTAAAACTACCATGAATTATAGTCCATGGAAGGATCTTCAGCAGCCAGTCACATTGATAACTGTAACAAAGGGTTCCGCACGCTTTAACTGTTCATTTACAATTCAAAATGCCTCAGTGAGGTCGGTACTGTCGTGTGTCACTTTACAGATAAAGTGAGCCGCCACGTGCTCCAGTTCCCTCGGGGACTAAGTGGGGACGCCAAGCCATGGTCTGACCAAGGCCTATGTGACTTCACAGCCTGCGCCTTTTGCAGCGGTCTCTTCGCACACGAGGGCAGGGCCCATGTTTTACTCGCCTCTTTATCTCCATGGCAATGTGCACGGGGTCAGTGAAGGTTAAATATTTAGACTATTGCCACTATCGTTTTGCAAACAGGACATCCTAAACTCAGAAATTCAGCCACTCTCCTACAATGACAAGTGGTACTAAGTGTCAACCACCTCATGCTTGGTCTAGCACACTATTCACCACTAATTTACAAGTATGTGGAAAAGGTACAGTCGTTCCTGACATCAAAAACAGTACCTCCCAGAAACAGGCAAAGGGGAAGACCCTGTAAGTGAGGCAGCTGAAGCACACAAGGACCACCAACTGAAGTAATTAAATTCAGGCTACTGATTACAGACATAGCTGCTCTGACGCTACGCATACCCCACCCTAATATCGAATACGGCACTGCAAAATGGCCACATCTAGTTCCCAGGACTTTGACAGGGTCAGCACAGCGGCGAAGGAAAAGAAAACCTCTTAACAAGAACATTCAGTGTCTCCAAAAACAGTCAACAGAGGGTCCAGTATTAGACTTTAGCGTGAGGGTGCGGAAAAGAACTACTGACACCTATGTCCGCGGAAAAGAAAGCAGAACCAATGGGTAACACAGCAAAGAATGCACGGTCAACGCGGGTCTCAGGAAAGCCAAATGAAACAAAAATGAAAAGTAAGATCTAGCTGAAAATAAGTATTCCTTTGCTTACATATTCCTATTTCTTCTCTCAAAGTCTACACAATGCTTTGATGTAGAATCACCGTATTAAACTCAATACTGTGGTCAATTAAAATTCCATCAGCTTTCCTCAACAGAAGGTGAAAGAAAAGCATAAAAAAGGTATCACTTTTAGCTCTTTATTCATTGATTCATTTAGCACACACTTGTTGAGTATAATGGGTGATGGGAACCTGCCTTGGTTCCAGAGATACAGTTGTGAGGTCCTCCCTTTTCTTACAAGAAATTTAAAACTGATCACACAAGGGGCCCCGACTCGGGGGCTGACGGAGGGTTCTGATCTAGTCAGGGAATCAAGAAATAAACTCAGACCTTAGAACTGAGGCGTGAGCAGCTCTTAGCTACACCAAACGGAAGAGATGTCAACTTCTCGATGTGGAAAAAGAGAGAAAGAAAGACAATCTAAGACCGTAAGGAGACAAATGCAAATCTTTGCAGATTCCTTTACTAGTAAACCTAGAATCCAAAATGGCATTATCCTAAACAACCAAGATGAAGAAAAATACGCTCATTAGAAAACTGGAGTTCTAGTAAAATAATAATAAAATAGATAGCATAAGTAGACATGTTATTTCCTTTATATCCACAAAAGTAGACACATATGAGTTGTGAATTTTTTTTTCAATTTCTCACTGGGACTGAAGATTATGCAATATGCAGAGGAAGGCCCACATTTCGGAACGTCAACACTTGAAGATAATCTATTGGTAAATGCTGAGGAAAAACTAAGTACTTCTTAGGTACTTTCAGTTAAGTGAAGGAAAGCATGTCTTATCTGAGAGGGGACTTGGAGGTTACTGAATCCATCTGACTCAGTATGCAGATGAAAAGCTGGCCCACAAAAAAGTGACCTGACCACTGTCATCCAGGGCAGTAATGAAGTTTCAGGTCTTCTCTCCTTCAAGGGCTACCTGACCAGGCACGCCTTAAGAGCTGTCAGACAACTGTTATGTTCGAGGTCTTCCGATGAAGACATAAAAGAAATGTTAAATCCGGAGCAGCCTGCCTGCTCTTTAAAATTCTTATTCAATTCGAATAGATCTGGAATGCAGCTCCCGAACGCCGCCTTGCAGATCAGTGTCATCTAAGAGCGCCCCCATCAGGTTCACTTGCTCTGCTTCTTCAGGGTGCCCTGGCTCTCCTGGTAGCACATTATCCAATCCTGCCCCTCTCGGGTGAGGCTTGGAAGTCTGCATGGTTTTCTTTATACGTTTATCTGGTGATCCTTAAACACATTAAAAGTTGAAAACTACCCAACTTTGGTCTTTAGACCCTTGGCTCTCGTCATTAAACAGAGTTTCAATGTTCACAGTTTGTAATAAAAACGAAGTCAACGTTAAGGTGAATGTAGCCTTTGTTCAACAACTGCTATTGCTGCACGAACATATCCAGTTTTGTTTTGTTTTGTTTTTTTAAGACAAACAAGAGCCATGCAAATTCTTCATGTCACTAAGAGTAACAAGCGAGGCTGGAATGGGGCCCAAAAAGGAAAAAGGATCTAAGTAAATAAACACCAAACAAGCACTTCATTATCAGGCTTTCCGTCATGGGAACATACTCATGCTTCGAAATGAAAACATAAGGAAAAATGACTAAAAGTCATAGGGACAACGATTCCTTCATGAACCTCCACACAGCTCTTCGTGAGCCAATATATGAATACCCTGGGCCTTTGGGGATAGATTTTTTTCATGTTTCACTTATGTAGTACCCTTCTGTTAAAGTGCTAAAAGTACTTTACAAGCCTTTAAACCATGCATCTATTTTACATTATACTGCAGAATTACTTTTCTAAAGCAAATCCACTGTCTAAATATTACATGTTTTGGAGTTCACTTTTTTCTCCAACATATCTTAAAATACTGATTATTATACTATAAGTACTCTATACAGGGATAATAATTTTATACCACTCAGACTCTAGGCAACTATTGTAAAATGAAAGAAATGGCTTAAAACATACATGTTTAAGCTTCCAGTTCAACATATCAAGGTTAGTTTCTGAATGAACAATTTCTTTCTTCTTATTAAATGTATTGCAGAGACATAGGTTAATGAGTTTATATAGGTTTCAGGTGTACATTTCTATGATTCATCATCCCGCACTGCATTGTGTGCTCGCCTCCCAAAGTCAAATCATTTTCCATCATGTATTTGACCCCCTTCACCTGTCACTACCACCTCCCCTTCCCTCTAGTAACCACTGGATTTTTGTTTTTCTTCTTTATTCATTTGTTGCTTTCAGGTGTATATCCCATATATGAGTGAAATCATACGGCTCTTAATATCTTCTGACTGACTTATTTCTCTTAGCGTAATATTCTCAAGGTCCATCCATGCTGTGGCAAATGGCGGTATTCCATCCTTTCTTACGGCTGAGTAGTATTCCACTGTATGCATGGACCACATCTGCTTTACCCAATCATCTATCGAAGGACACTTCAGTTGTCGCCATATGTTGGCCACAGTGAATAATGCTGCACTGAATGTAGGGGTGCGTCTGTCTTTGCAAATACATGTTTCCAGGTTTTTCAGGTAGATACCCAGAACAGGGTTTCCAGATCGTATGGTAACTCTATTCTTATCTTTTTAGCGAACCTCCATGCTGTCTTCCACAGTGGCTGTACCAGTTTACATTCCCACCAGCAGTGAGTAAGGACTCCTTTTCCTCCACAACCTCTCCAACACTTATTATTACCTGTCTTGTGGACAATGGCCATTCTAACAGGTGTGAGATGGTATCTCATGGTAGTTTTGATTTGCATTTCCCTAACAGCTAGTGAAGGTGAGCATTTTTTCACATATATCTGTTGGCTGTTTGTACATCTTTTTGCGAGAAGTGTCTGTTCAGGTCCTCTGCCCATTTTTTAACTGGATTTATTGTATGGTGTTGACTCTTAGTAGTTCTTTCTATATTTTGGATAATAACCCCTTACTGGGGCTTTTGTTTGCAAATACCCTCTCCCATTTGGTTGGCTGTCTCTTCGTCTTTTGACAATTTCCTTTGCTGGGCAGAAGCTTTTGAGTTTGATACAGTCCCATTCATTTATTTTTGCCTTTACTTCTCTTGCCTTTGAGGTGAAAATCATAAAATCTTCTCTATGACCAAGGTCCATAAATTTAATACCTGTAATTTCTCCTATGTAATTTATTGTTTTGGGTCTTGTACTTAAGTCTTTGATCCATTTTGAACTAATTTTTGTATATGGGGACAAACTGTACTCTAGTTTCATCCTTTTGCTTGTGGCCTTCCAATCTTCCCAGCACCATTTATTGGGGAAGCTTTCCTTACCCCACTGTATGGTTTTGGCTCCTTTGTGAAAATTATTTGCCTATATACATGTGCGTTTATTTCTGGGCTCTCAGTTCTGTTCCATTGGTCTGTGTGTCTGTTTTTTTGCCAATACCATACTGTTTTGATTGTTGTTGCTTTGTAGTAAAATTTAAAGTCAGGGAGTGTGATACTCTCTGTTTTTGTTATTTTTCCTGAAGATTGTTTTGGCTACTCAGGGCCTTTTGTGGTTACACAAATGTGATGATTTTCTGGTTCTGTTTCTTTAAAAAATGTTATTGGGATTCTGATGGGGATCGCATTAAATATGTTTGTTGCTTTTCGTAAATGGACATCTTAACTATGTTGATTCTTCTAATCCATGAACACGGAATACCTTTTGTCTTCACTGTGTCTTTTTCAACTCTTTTAATAATGCTCTGTAGTTTTCGGCATATCACTCCTTCACATTCTTGCTTAGGTTTATTCCTAGGTATTTTATTCTTCTTGTTGCAATTGTAAAAGGGATTACTTATTTAATTTCTTTTTCTGAAGTTTCATTGTTAGTATATAGGAATGCAGTGGAATTTTATATCTTGATATTGTTATCCTGCAACTTTACTATATTTGTTTATTGTTTCTAATAGTTTTTTGGTAGTGTCTTTAGGGTTTTCTATATAAAGATTCATGAAATATCAGCCTTTAATGACATATTAGACCAGATGGACATAATTGACATTTACAGAGCCTTTCATCCCAGAACATCAGATTATACATTCTTCTCTAGTGCACATGGACCATTCTCAGGATTAGATCATATGTTGGGTCACAAAACTAACCTCAACAAATTTAAGAAGACTGAAATCATACCAAGCATATTCTCTGACCACAGTGTTTTGAAATTAAAAATCAACTGCAAAAAGGAAGTAACCCCCCCACACACAAATATGCGGAGATTTAACAACATGCAACTAAAAAAATGACTGAGTCAAAGAAGAAATTAAAAGGTGATTATCAACAGATATACAGAGGCCAATGGGCATGACAATATGACATATCAAATCTTTTGGGATGCAGCAAAAGCAATAATAGTTCTATCTCCAGAAAAAAAGAAAATTCTCAAGTAAACAACCTAATATTACACCTTAAATAGAAGAAAACAAAACAACCCAAAGTCAGCAGAAGAAAGGAAATAATATAAATTTGAGCAGAATTGACTGAAATGCCCGACAAAAAACTACACAAAAAATTCATATGACAAGAGCTGGGTTTTTTTAGTAGATTAATAAAATTGACAACCCCTGGCTAAACTAAGGAAAAAGGAGAAAAGACTCACATAAACAAAATGAGAAATTAAAGAGAAGTTACTGCAGACACCACAGAATTACAAAGGCTCATACTAGATACTATGAAGGACTATGTGCAATGAAATTCAATAACCTAGAAGAAATGGATATATATAACCTTCCTAGAGTGAATCACAAAGACCTAGAAAACCTAAATAGACCGATCAATAGAGAGGGAAGGGAAACAATCATCAAAAATCTCCCCAAAATGGAAAGTCCAGGACCAGATGGCTTCACTAGCAAATTCTACCAAACATTCAAGGAAGACGCGATACCTATCCTTAAACTCCTCCAAAAAAATTTAACAAAAAGGCAGTAATTCCTAACACATTTTATGAGGCCATTATATCCCTGATACCAAAATCTGGCAAGGATCTCTCTCACACACACACACACACGCCCCTAAAACCAGTATCTCTGATTGTTGAATAGAAACAAAAATCCTAATTGAAATACTAGTAAGGATGTCCAGTCTCACCACTGTTACTCAACACAGTACTGGAAGTCCTAGAACGATAAGGTAAGAGAAAGAAACAAAAGGCACTAACAATTTCTTTATATACCCTAAAAAAGTCATGTCTAAGTGGTAGAGGTCAGTAGAATGAACACATAACAAAAAGGAAAACTTAAACAGATCCTAAAACTTGATCCAATTGAGCCATTTAAGTTTTCAGGTAAAACATAACAATCAAAGGTTGCTTACTGTTCGTGTAACTCAGATGAGGGCATATCTTAGTAACTAAATAATAAATCCCAGAAAAACATAATTTAAATATAAAAATGGACAGATAAACAGGAGATGCTCAGCTTTTAAAAAAAGCAAGTACATTCTCCAATCCCAAACCAGCCTGCATGTCTCATATGGCTGTAAAAGAATTTATCCTCGGATAACAGGGCAGCATAGTTTATGACAACAATCTACCTAAAAACTCATTAAAATCTTTTCTCTTGGAGTGACATGCATTATAAGCAGAGATTAATCTGATGAGTCTTCAGGTGAGCTCCATTTTTAAAAATGCAATAACAGAGGGCTTTGTTGTCATCTGATGAAAATCAATTAGAGGAGGTAAGGCCACAAGGAAAACTAAAATCACTCATCACCCACCCCCGGCAGCCGGAATGATCTGTCTTCCATGCTTGGATGGTCAGGAGCTGGAGTCATATTGCGGGGAAATTAATTTAGCTTCTATATTCTGAACTCACTTTCCTTGTTCTGGAGGAACTAAACACAAATTACTTTTAATCAAGGTTGATATGTTATTAACACCAAGGAGGATCTCTGAAGAATCATTTTTTAAAAATTGCCTTTAGCATTTTTCACCTGCGCTTGGGGTGTAAGTATAGGGAGGTAAGTTATATCGTCCTTACTGTCTGGATTCTTTGTCCACAACGAGGCACTGCACTGAATGGCGAAGGCAGTAGATTCCACCGAATACAGCGCACATCCTAGGAAGAGAGTAAGAAAGTGAGAATTAGGATTCTTGAGTTGAAAATTAAGGTAAAATTATTTTCTCTTAAATATCTTTCAGTTAATAATTGGTCTTACGGAAAAAGGACTTTGATAATTGATTCTTTTCTCTGCCACGGTATTACTATCTCAAAGGTAAGATTAATAATATTTTGCCACAACAGAAGTCCTACTGCCAAGAATACTGTGTAGAAGCTGAGAATTGTACCCAAACCAAAAGCATCCCTAAGGGAAGGTCAGCTCTCTGCCCTCCGTTCAAGCCAGTTACCGACTCCCTAAGATACGCAGGGTGCAAACAGCCTTGAGAAGTAATGTATGAGATTCCGCCCCACAGGGGAGAGCACAGAGAAATGTGAAGGAAGAAACAAGCAAGGAAGAATCTTGGGGACCCCGAGAGATTTTACTTACCATAAAAGTTAGCAAAGACTAAACAGAGCTGCAACTAGAGCAGCAAGCACATGACTTAATGCTGCAGAAGCTCTAATTCTATCTCATGAATCTAAGGGCTGGGGTTTTAACGCCCACACAGGGCGAGGAGAGGCCTTAGGTTCCAAACACAGCAGGTAATAGGAAATTACATATATTCTCATCATGTCCAGATCCTTGGGTGATCTAGGGAAAAAATTCACTTACTACAAGGCGGGGAAACAAAAACTTGTTTTCTCTAAATCCCTGGGTGGAGGAAGATTATAGCTCTGTATTTATAATCAGTAGCCTGCCCCCACACAGCCTGAGGGTTTAAATTACATTACCATAAGACCCAAGAAAATTTGACCAATAAAACGCCGTGAAAAGTGGCCTTTAGAAGCTGAAAAAGGCAAGAACCAGACTTTTCCCTAGAGCCAGTGGGGAAAAAATGGACCACTAAAAAAGTGGTTTTGAGACAATTATGGTAGAAATAATTATATCCCTGCTTTACATCATATTCAGAATCAATTCCAGGCAGATGAAAGGCATAAATATAAAAGGCAAAACTTGTAGAAGAGTAGAAGAAAATTTATGAGGATATATATTTGGGGGTTCAAGGAAAGAAATATTTCACAAAGAAGATGCAGAAATAAGCCCTGGCTAGTGTGGTTCAGTGGATTGAACGTCAGCCTGCGAAGCAAAGGGTCGCCGGTTCGATTCCCAGTCAGGGCACATGCCTGGGTTGCGGGCCAGGTCCCCAGTAGGGGGAGCGTGAGAGGCAACCACACATGGATGTTTCTCTCCCTTCTTTCCCCTCTCTCTAAAAATAAATTAAACCTTTTTAAAAATAAAAGAAAAAGAACTTTACTCTCTAAAAACAGGATGCAGAAATCAAAATCATTAAAAAATAGAGCAAATGGAGGACTTTAAAATTATAAACATCTGGAAAACAAAAGAAGTGAAAAGGAAAGCCACGGAGTCGGAAAGCTATGTGCACATATCTCAAAAACTGCTTTAAAATAGTGGTTTCAATAACAATTTGGCAGTCGCGAGTCAAGTCGGAGACACACACATCTGCAGAGCAGCAATTGTGCTGTTACTGATAAATCTTGTAGAACCTATTAGGCATCTATACAAGAAGATGCCAGGGAAATGTTTGCTGCTGCAGTTTTTTTAGACAGCACAGCACAGTGCTTACGAGGAAAGGTTCTGACTGCCTGAGTTCGAGTCTGAGCCATTCCGTCTGCTGGCTGTGCGACACCGAACACGGTACCGAGCCTCTCTGTACCCTATTTTTTTTATGTGTAGGATGAGAACAAAGAATTTACCTCATAAAGGATTCTTCTGGGGATTAAATGAGTTAATGTTTGCAAAGAAGTTAAGTAGTACCTGGCACACAGTAAGAATTACATAAGCATTTGTTAATTAAAATTAAATACACGCGCACACATACACGCACCCCTCATATGTGACCCAAACCTCCATCAAGAGAAGAATGGACAAAATAAAATGGGCTATTTCATATGCATAATAAAAAATTTAACCTGGCCCACAAAGAGGTCTGGCCTTTCTCCTCGGATTCTGGGAGGTGCAAAGTCCTTGAAATGCCAAGCCTGAAATGAGTGCCTTGCGTCACCAGAAGAGTCCTAACAAGGTGACCTCACCAGACAGTCTTAGGGTGGGGGCGAGCCATGCCAGAAATACCAACATGTGATTGAGGCTGGAGGTTGTGGGCCAGGTGTTATCAGGCAACATCTAGTGAAGCTGCGGACTGAGATCAGCCAGCCCCATGGGCCATCAGTTGTGCCCAAGTGACGGAGCTCCAATCAAAGCCCCGGACACTGAAGCTCATGGACTTCCCCAGTTGGCCATGTTTCAGGCATACTGTCACAGATCGATGCCAGAGGGTGACTGTCCTGACTCCATGGGGAGAGAACAGCTGGAATCTCTACTTCTAGAGCTCCATCCAATGCATGAGACTATACTCCATCTAATGCACTTCCTTCCCTTGACTGATTTCCATCAATACCCAGTCCCTGTAATAAAGCCTAACTGTAACGCCTTTCCGTGAGTCCTTGTAGTGAACCCAAGCTTGCAGCTGGTGTCAGGAGCGTGGGCGGTTTTGTGGCGACTGCCCCCTCTAACTGTACAGTTGATTTAACCCCTCACATTCTATAATGGAATACTGCAAGCGACTTAAATGAATAAATTACAGCCCCATCCATTGACATGGGTAAATGGCAAAATCATGAAAACTGAATGATAATAACACGTCGGGGAAGAGTATGTCCAAAGCAGTGATTTTCAACCTTCTTCATCTCATGCACATAAACTAATTACAAAAATTCTGCAGCACACCAAAACATATGTTACATTTTGGCCGATCTGACAGAAAAAAAAAAAGGTATAATTTTGATCAATTCACACTGCACAGCTACTGTTGTGTTGGCTGTTGTCATTCTTTTATTGGACAGTCTAAGGGAAAAGAGGTCAGTGCCCCTGACTAAATAAGTCGGGTATTGTAAACTTTAAAAAGTGGTTGAAAAACCCCTGGTCCAGAGCAATATAATTTATAAAAAGTTTCAAAGCTTTATATACAAAATTCTATGTATCATTTATGTACACACATGTATGTAGTAAAAGTGCACTGAAGGTTGGAATTGCTCCGTTTCTCTTAAAAATATGTTGAAAGCAAATATGGTAAAATGTTAAGATTTGACAAAGCTGTGACTGGCTACATGGTGCCTTTATATTATTCTTTGTACATTCTGACATATTCTTAAAATCTTTCTTAATCAGATTATAATAAAAATATACACTTATGGTAGAGATAATTGACATTCTCTAAGTATAGCATAATATTCCTAATGTCTTCCTAAATTTGATCATTTTAGCGGACATGGGTAAGTGTGGGTAGGTGAGGTTAGGTAATCATTTCTTCTGGTATACAACAACAGGAAATTAAGGTTGTTCTCCATCTCGATATTTAGAATAATACGAGAAATGACACAACAGAGTACGTGAGCAAAATTCCATGTGCTTGAAAACTGCCAATTTTACCCAGGACGACACCTACAACATGTTCTTCCTTTCTGCTAATCTTGTTTTCCAGTCATATATCAAATTGTGGAACAACAGTTGTTAACTATGCTGGTACACCCAGTACACTAAGGAGGGCCAGAAGAAGTCATCTTTCTTTCGGATTGCTCGGCTACATATCCTGCCTAGTAGTGGGAGGGGAATACTGATAACCAGCCCAACCGTCACCATCAACTTCCTGTTGACACTGAATGAGACCACATGCACATTAAGTATTACTGGCCCACTAAAAATAAATAGGCTGAATAAGGTTATGACCCCCAAACAGATAAGCAATTTAAAAATGTGGACCATTTTCATTTGCCTAAGGATATGTTTTCATCACATGAATGGTAACGCCAGTGTTTACAACTTCCTCACAAGCAGTTTACAGATAAGCTGTTACCAAGTGACCTATAGAGTTTGTCATTTCAGTCAGACTGGTCCCTGTTTACTTACTTATACACACACACACAAGAAAAAGAATTTTTAAATATCTTCCCAGATTCCAAGAAAAGCAAAGAGATCAAGTTCACAATCAGTTATAAGTTGTATATGGTTAATAAACCATAAAATGCTATGTCATATACAATTACACTTCTTTCAAAAACACGAGAAATCCACTTAACTAAAATTAAATGTAATTTTCTACAAGATCTTTCATTAAATATTACTGTTTATGAAACACGTTTCTACACACGTTACTACTTTATCAAGTATCCTTTTGTTTAAAATACTTTTTTCAGTAAAGTTTTTAGGGTAAATGGGATACCTGCCAGATACATTTAAATATAAAATGCAATACAGGCATCTATAAGTATTTATCTTAGTAAGCCATCGAAAATTATCTTGTTTTCAACAACGTGATTTATTGACAGTGGTCGTATACCAAACAGAAGAAACTCAAATGTAAAGAATAAGAAGTGGTTTGTGTGGATGACCGTGGATATCATACAGGAAGTCCAATGGGACATTGTCATGATAATCCAACAAATGTCGTGTTAATTTTGAATGAGAACATAAGAAGTACTTTGAGATCTTGGAAAGGTGACTCACTATTTACTCTAAATTTCTGCCACTGCAAAAAAGCATACAGTTCACAGGCATATTTGTTTTCCTTTGTCTTTCTTCCCTACGCCAGTCGTGTATGTTGTGGGACATATGTGTTATTCACAGTGGTAGCATTTGTCTTCCCTCACCTTTGCATTCTCCTCAAGTACAGTAAACCTAAGTGACAAGAACAAGTGGTTTGTAAAAAGTGCCGGGCAAAATGATGGGATTAATGTACACCCCTCCGTGTCCTATCCTTTTCACTCACTCTTATACTTAGTCTTTTTTTTTCATTAGTGGGGGGAGGGCTACGTGGTACCAATGAACCACTGAGGAAACCTTTCGTCAGTGTAGATAAGAAGCGCAATGGCAACAGTCCTTGAGTCATTTACATGAGAAGCAGGGGAATAACGTGGCTACGCGCCGGTCTTTGGGGCACACGTCCTGTAACAGCAGCGACACAAGTCGTCGGCAAGGCAAGCACCGGGCGCCTGCCGCATGCCGGGTGCTTCGCACACTGCGCCCTGCAACTCTACGTGGCGGAGTTTTTACATTTTGGAAAAGGCGGCCAACAAAGGTCAACTGGCTTGCCCAAGGTCATTTAGGAAATGGTATTGCCGAACAGAAACTCAGGCAACCTAGCCCTGGGGTCTTCTCTGTTGACCACCACACGAGCTGCCTCCCGGTCAGCACCACACTTCAGGGCCTTACAAAAGGACGCAACGCGGGGTCAGGTGGTCAAAGCTGCTCTTGGAATTGTTCGAATTCCTGCCAAGCTGCAAATCCTTGTACGCAGAGTAAAATAATTCCTCAATTCGACATATTTTTGTCTCCCAAAAAGCACATGCCTCTCCTCTATCTTCATATGTTAAAAGGATGATGTGTAACTTCATTTTATATAGAACATAAACTCAGGGTAAGAATAACCATGGAAATACTTATCTTCCGAGTACCTACCAAATGATAAATACTTCTCAGTCCACGGTCTCAACAGTGATCTACTCAACTGAGTATATTGGCAAGCTAGAGATTTTTAAATAGAGAATGTGTTGTTAGCAGAAGGCAAACAAACACTTTACTATGATATTTTGCAGGTAAGAAGGCTCCACACGACACGCTTGCTTCCAGTACATTAAATGGCAACGTGAAGACTCAAAATAGGCCTTTAATAATGGACAACTAAAGTCACAAAGATGGCGATACCGCTGAGATGACAGTCAGGTCCCAGCTTTGGTGTAGTGCATATCAGCCATCTTGGCGCCCGAAATGCCTACCGAGGCTGCCCTCTTCACCTGCCGTCTATTGAATACTTGGAGGCCTACGGGCCGACAGGTATATATTGTACGGGACTCAAATAAAAACATCTACAAACGTCCTAAATATAGTAGATTGTACTACCAAAAAAAAAAAAAAGTCACTGCTAAATTATATTAAGACACTTTATCAAATGCCATTCAAGCAAATGGAACCAAAAAGAGGTATCCCTAGAGAATTCTCAGAGACCACTGATCGTCACCCCCGTCCTTTAGTGACAGCCCAACTTAAGTTGTACGGAGAAAGCACAAGTTCCACCCCGCAGTCGTTAGGCACACGGACGTTTCGGGAGACACAATGCAGCTTCAGTGATCACATCGACCAACACAGAGTGCAACTGTGTTAGTTGTTAACTGTAGCCTGACATATGTTTTCATCAGAGCACTACAGAGTTTTCTATTCCATTTACCCAGTACCGACTGGTCTGAAAAAATGTGTGTGCGAAGGTATGTGTATGTGTTTATTTTTGTAATACTTAAATAAACACACAATCACACAGGCTCCCCAAAGTCTTACTGCTACTGATACACATACACGCATGTGTCCACACAACAGTAAAAACAGTTTTAATATATTTTGTATAACATTTAGCATTCTGTGGGTTACATCCTTATATTGTATATATCACTACATCACGTTTAATGGCTATATATTTTTATTACTTAGCAGTGTTTACTTAAACTAACATCCCTTTTTTTTTCTTTTCTTGGTGTGTGGTATCTTTTTTTCTAGCTGGGAAAAGGCGGAAGGGGAGTGATTGTATGGTGGGTCTCGGAAGTGAATGAGGCATTTTTGCTGTAGCTGGTCTGTCTCCTGGGGATGCAAAATTAGACAGTATATAAGTCACAGCATTATCTCCAAAGCTCCCCAAGCCAAGGTCCCATCTATGACTCAAAACACTGTCATCCAGCTCAGCACAGGCTTCCTACTGGCTCCGAACCAAAGACTTTCTTAACAACAGGGGCTAAGCAATAGGTAATGACTCTCACAGACCAACGAACCAGTTTTATTCATAACAATTGAAAGCCAGGACTTACTATTAATTTGTGGCATTCATTATTGGTCAAGTGTTTAACAAACTGGCAAGATCATTAAAAAAAAAAAAATCCCTCAAATGAGTGTTCCATTACCACATGATCCAGCAGGACCCAAATGGAAGCCCTACCTGACAGTGATCACGCTGACCGAACCCAGGGCGACCCGTTGAGCAAGCAGTCATCACTAACAAGGAAAGGTCGCTTCGGTCAGGTGTGGAAGTGGCATCAGAGAGCACTGAGAATGGCACAGAGGTCGGCTCGCGGAGGTGGCTGTGGAATCGGCATGGACAGGCTAGTTCCAGCCTCAGAGACTGACTGCGTGGCTGTCCTGCATCCTGAGTCCCCTGCTTACTACCTGCGAGCCTACGTCTCAGTCCTCAAGACTAGAAAATGGGCACGATAATAATACCTATCTCAGAGAGCCGCTGCATGCGTTTCATGAATTAACGCGTGCGAAGTGCTCATTTTCTGCCTGGTACATCATAAATGTTCAATAAATTATACATCTTGTTCATTATCGCCTTCTCCAGCAAAGGGGGCAATGATGACAGACAGTACCCACTCTGTGGGGTTTGTAGGCGACACTGCTGTTACTGTGAGGATCTACCTCCAGGGGTTAGGGGTTCGAGGCCTCTACATCATTTAATCAACTCTGGCAACTGGTCAATTCAGCCGCCTTCCCCGAATGGAAGTGAGAGATTTCGCCCAGATATTTATGAATCTAGTCCTACTATGCACCAGATGTAGTTCTGGGCCCCAGGGATATAAAAGTAAACAAGACAAACGCTGTCCTTGTTGACATATAATTTACCTAGTGCATGTGAGAATAAATTAAAAATACAATAGCTGACAGTGATTTGTGTTCTGAAACAATGAAACAGGCTCATGTGAGGGTGATGCGGGGGCCTGTACGCTCTACAGGGTAATCGATTTGAGGAACTGACATTTGAGCTGAGGCCAGAGTGAGCAGAAGAAGTCAACCACGTGAAGAGCTGGAGGAAAAAATACTATACACAGAAGGAAAAGCAAATTTGAAAACCTGGAAGTACAAAGTCGCTCAGTGTATTTCGAGAAAGAGCGAGCCAGCCAGTGGGCTGGACAACAGGGAAGAGCCGACGAGAGTTGCTAATGAACTGGATGTAGCAAGACGCCCTCCAGACGGCAAGTTTAATGCGATTCACGCATTCACGATGGCAGTCACCCCTCTGAAATGCGCAACAACCAAACGTGACTGCTGAAGCCTCACACCGTCTTCCTGGAAGGGCAGGGCTTGGAAGAGATTCTATGGAAGCCTTCTTCCTCCTCCTGGGGTATAAAAAGTTATCAGAGACAGCTAATTGTTAACCTGGACAACCACCGTCTCCTGGCCATTCATCAAGAAATACTCTGAATACTCCGGGTACTGAGCTCTAGGTCAAAGGGCACAGCATTACTGATAATGCAAGAAACTAGATGGAACAAGTATCTGAGTCCACCTGGACTCAGATACTTTTGATACAAAT